>JAAGAY010146570.1:0-40029 GCA_011801015.1 Ardeotis arabs | reverse complement strand
TTTTTTTTTTTTTAAAAAAAAGTATATGAAATTGTATTTTAAATATATGCTTTCTGTGAAGAAAACTAAAATAAGGAGAGGAGTTTGAAGTTGATATTTCTAGGCTTTTTTTTTGGTGAGTGCAGTTGACAAAAGAACACAAGATCCAATATGATGTCCACCATTTACGTAAATTTGAATGTCTTCAGTAATAAAGAATTTTCTCTGTTATTATTCAAGCAATTTTTTGAAAAATGAGATGTGAAGAGATTGAGGACCATCAATTAAAAAGAATCAAACACTACAACTCCTCCTCATTTTGCACAGCCGTGGGTCCATTTAGCAGTTCTGGAAAAATGGGTCCTGACTGATGTGCCCAAGACCATGAAGGAGTTGGTGAGCCATAAACTCTAGAGAGCTGCTTGGCGGATTTAAAAAATAAATAAATAAATACTGAATGTATTTTACAATTTTTCCTAATTATATCATTAATTTGGCATGCTTTATGAAGCTTACTGGATGTACTTCAGCAAGAATAAAATATAATGCTCTACTTATAGATAGAAAAGGTATTTTTAAGGTATTGGTAATCTCTCTTCATAAAATGGCAAGCATATACACAGAATCAGGATGCTCTGTTAAATCCAAAGAGAACACAGACACATAATTTTTAATCCTGTAGAATATCACCACAGGGAAGTTAAACTGTGAGCATGAAAATCATCTTGCCTGAATCATTCAGTGATACTCTTGTGAGAAGTCATTTGGAGGAAGTGAGGATGTGTATGAAGACAATTCCACCAATTCCACAGTTTCTCCTCCATCACAGAAAGCTTTTGGTGCAATAAAGTGGTCATTAACTCATATTGTTATACTTTAAGCACATTAATATTTCTGTTGAAAAAAATAATAAAGCAAATTTAGCTACTGTGAAGGAACAGTTGAAGTAAGTTTCAAAGGAAGATTTTTGCTTTACGGGTTTTTTATAGAAATGCAAATGGATTTGTTTGGTGTAATGCTTGCAGAAAGCTCTGCAGAAACGAATTTGTAACCAATGATTTAGAGTGACAAAACAGTTTAGCTGTTTCTCCTGAAAAGCTATGAGGGAGAGAACCAAGGAATCTCTTAGATGTGCCAAGCTTGCGGCAGTGTGCTTTTCGAAGCACTTTATGTGGTGATTTGAGATCTTGCTAAAACCTGAAACAACTCACAGTGCATATATACATATGTTGGCTTCTTTGGGAACAGATTGGGAAGGCAACCACTTGGCGCTGTCAGTGTCCTTTGTTCACTGCCACCCGTGTTGTGCGAGTGAAACAAAGGTGTGGGTACGATCCAGGCTTTGGATTTTTAACGGCAAGATGTAATCATATGTCCTAATGTTCCCTCTCACTTTTGAGAAGCTATTTAAAATTAGGGATATAAAAACCAGATGAACGTTACAAATATGAAGCTACCACACATTCCAAGTTGGCTTGTTAGCTTTGTTCAAACTGCCCTCCAAAAATAGTTCTGATGATAGTGCCATGAGTTTAATGATACCATAGGACTATTTCTCTCTGCTGCCATGCAGGGCAGCAGGGCAAAAGTTTTCGTATTCATCTCTTTTTTTCTAGATTAGGAGAAAAAGCCCTAAATACGCTGTTCAAACACATAAAAGAACACACTATCTTAACTAATTAGCAAGGGTTATGCAGGCTTGTTCTGTAACACCAACTTTTATTAGTGAAGCACTGGGATTTTTTACAGAGCAACTATTTGCTGTGAGGGTACCTGAGTTAGAGCCCTGACCAGAACTTTCCTTTCATTACAGGTGCAATTAATATTAGGAAATGTGATCCCAATAATGTTTAAAAAACTGAAATAACTGTCATGAACCTGTGAAGTTTTTAAAGACTTTCCATTCAACAGTATATTTTCCTTACAAAGCAACTACCAACAACCCAAATCCTTTCCTCTATTCTCTAACAGAGCTCCCAGTGTCCAAATAAGCTTCAAACGTACTTTCCTTCCTCACAGTGAAGATGGTGATCAGACATGAACAAAAGCTCTGCACAGAGGTCTCTCAAGAAATTCCAACAGGTTTTGGAAGAACTGTTTATAACAAATCAAGAGTTTGAGTGTCCAGAGATAATTTTGATCCTAAAAGTGGAATCCTGCTCTGTCTCGTATTTTCCTCTTGCCATTACAGTATGAATTACGTTTTTACACATTTTATAACTGCAGAAAAATTCTCCAGTGAACCAAGACCCCAAGTAGGAGTACAAATAACTCCTATTGATACTTGCATGTTATAGGAGAAGACTTGGCTCCTGAAATTGCTGCTGTGTGAGTAGTCATCCTGGGCAGCACATTGCTAACACCCCAGCGTAGTACCCAGCACTGTCTAAAGCTTTTGCACTTGTCTTTGGCACTGTGTCGCATATCTAAATTTTCCAGTGAAAAGGATACTGAGCGGCCTGGCTGCACAGAGTTCTTTGTTTCCTCCCTCTGCGTTGGCACGCACCAGCACCAGCCCTGAGGCTGCTTGTTTAAGAAACCTTGGGCCTCGGTCTGCATTCTTCAGCGTAGAACCACAGTATCAAGATCCTGAATGTACAGGAACTATGCAGTAATGCTGCAGAATATGTCAGCAAATCTTTGGAAAAAACCCCCTAGAAATTCAATAGTACAGCAAAACAAAGGTCTTTCTGCTCCACAGAATTCACTCAGATGGCATTTACCGCAGAAACTGGACACTGTGTCCAAAGAATAGAATTAATGACTAAGATGTGACATGATATTTCTTTGTCTTTACTGCTTCTAGTGTGTTTAATACATTTATTTATCTTGGGCATATGTTAGTACTTATAAGGAAAATAATCAGACTTCACTGTTGATGTAAGAATATCAGCGAATTAAACATTAAAAGGTAATTTAAAAATCATATTCATTTGTGAAAGCTATTTTTCATGGCATCTAATTTGGCATATAGCATAGTTATTTACATGATCTATGTTAACTACTACTACATTAAAAGGTTATGCCTTTCTATAGCTAACTCTGCTTTTGAATAACCTTGGAGAACCAGGTGTAATACGTAAAAGCTGACAACTTGGTCTGAAGTTGACTTAGCTAATAAATCCTCCAACTTTCACCCATTTTTTTTAATTCTGCAACCATATGCTGAAATGACTAGTGCTCTGTGTGAGCACAACTTTCCTTTTACATAGTGCTCTCAATCAAGGCTGCTGTGATAGTACTGTTATTTGTAGAAGCCACTAATAGGTGTGACTGCAGCTTTTCTCAGGATGATTAAATTTGACACAGCATTCAAATAGGAGAGCTTCCACAGAAACTGGGAGGCTTCATGCCGATCTAGGCTAGGAAACAACTGGACCTTGACTTTTTACTTCCTTGTTTACTCTTCAGTTTTTCCCATTTGGCCTCTTTCTGTTTCTGGGCTATGGATAAACTACATTTGTTTCTATTTTTGCATATATAACAGGAAAAACATGATTGTGGAGGCATTGCATTCAGCTTGCAATCCTCTGTCGACATGTGAAATGCTGAAATTCCATTTATTTTGTGTTAATGTCTTCAAGGTTTGCTTCTTCAATTTGCAGGCGCTGATGTATCGCAAGTTGTTTTCTCACTGTGTGTTCTTTGGCATGATTTTACTTCCCAAGATCAAACAGGCAGAATAATTGGTAGTGTTTGGAATGGTGTTCAAAACCAGTATTGTTTGAATAATTTTTACTAATCAAATTATCAGAAGTGTCTAATATTGAGACTATCGGGTTTCTAGTATTTTCTTAACACGGAAATAGCGGTCTTATGGTTGCACCGTAGATGAAGTTATAGAGGTGGTCGTCTCTCTGTATTTTTATAAAAATAAGAGTCAGGTCAAAAATTAACTTTTTCCCCTTTTTTCCTTTCATCTCTTTTTTTCTTATCAAACTGTTGCAAATTTACTCAGAGTGCAGAATTTTCCCCTGACTGTATTTGGTAGCTCAATATGGACTTTTTAGGACAAAGGCTGGAGAGTGGTGGGAAAGCTACTGTTGATTGATGATGAGGAAGCACATCTTCAGCACTGAAAATGTGAATCCATAGTCTCCACAAAGAAATGACCCTGTGATGTGTATATCATTGACGGACTCTGGAATCAGTCATTAAAAATAAATCAGCATTGTGTCACCTAGCTAATGAAACATATTAGCATAATTTTTATTATTTTTTTCTTTTATTCGGATGGTAGGAGTCATCTTTCATTTACTTTACCAGAAATGGCTGTGCTAATATGGTGGTTCTGAGACATTTCAGCCTCTGTTATTAGCGTGCGGTCTTTCTGCAGAACATGAAAATTGCGAATGGAGGCCCAGCTTCATGGTTACTTTCTTTTCATCTTGTGTATTCCTCTACCAATAACCTTTCTGAATCTTTCTAGTTAATTAACCTGATGGAAGATTTGTACCTTGAAATATGACAGTACAGATAAATAAGTACTGGGTAAAATGTGCTTTGCCTGGTTTTATTCCTGTGTTTGCAGTACCATCGATTCATTTCTTTTTATGAAAAGAGTGTTGTTACAAGAAACAAAAGCTCGGCCTTTGCTTCCATGAAATCTTGGAACAGTGAGTTTTGTACTCAGCTTATCTGTCGTACAAACATGGCATTTTCCAGCAGGCCAAGTCTAGACTAGCTAGCTATGCAATGTCCAAGTCAAGCAGGGTCTAAGAGGGAGAAATGAAACTTCTGAGTACTGTGTTGGCCACGCAGTGTGCCAGAGACTGTTGTAATAACTTACTATGTTCCACACTGTTAACAACATCATAGCAGAGGCCATCATGTGCTTCTGCCCACAATTGTTTAATTTACTGGTAGAGACGTGGCCTCAGAACCTCGGCATGTTGAAGCTACACAGAAGTATGTTCATTCAACCAAGATGCCATTGACAAATATTTTTCCTTGTTGAGTTCCTAATCTAGGAAGGATAGAGAAAGCAATCAGAATAACTGAGTTTTGCACTCGGCAAGGTTGCTAATGGGACTTTGCACGTTTTGTCTCATATGCTAAACATTCATTTTGTACCACCTAATAGTTTGAAGGGGGGAGAGGTTTTGGTTTTTTTACAGTAATAGTTACTTTCGTAAGATACACATGCTTATTGTTTATCTACAGCATTTATGACAAAACAAGAATACCTTGTAGAAATAGATCTTGAAACTGTACTTTTCATGCCAGATCTGTTCTCCGAGAAATTGCCAGATGGAATTTCTTCTGGGGGGATTAACTACGTCTTCCTCTTTCCTGTCCTCTTCTCTTAAACCAAGTGCTTAAATAGTCCAGGAAGTTTGACTGCTAGACCCAGATTCTTACCGAGTAATGTTATGGTTTGTCTTATACTAAAGTCTTGCTTAGGGATGGCTCCATAGCATCAGAGTAAGTTTAGACTTTTCATTTCCAGAATTTTAAATATAATGTTTGTGTTAATATATTTCTGCTTCACAATGGGTCAGGCACACAAGGGATTGAGTTAGAACTCTTGTTCAAATAATCTTTTTCAGATTAAAGTGGATTTGCTTGTTTTCTCACTACTGTCCCAGTCTTTTTTTAAAGTGATCTGGCAGTTCCCACTCCATGAACAGGTTGCCCAGAGAGGTGGTGGATGCCCCATCCCTGGAAACATTCAAGGCCAGGTTGGATGAGGCTCTGAGCAACCTGATCTAGTGGGGGATGTCCCTGCTCCTTGCAGAGGGGTTGGACTAGATGGCCTTGAAAGGTCCCTTCCAGCCCTAACTATTCTATGATACTTGTTTAACATGAAGGTAGAATCTGTTGAAGGGTAAAAATGTAAATACGCTAGTTGAATAGCAATTGAATATTTAAATGTTTTCATTATTCCACTTTTGTGCTCAGTTTTGGGACCCGAATAACTTGAGTTAATCTTACTCTTGTGATTAAAGATGTAGCTGCACTATTCACTGTTTCAGGGAAAAAGCAGAGGGCAAGTATATACCGCATTACTTGCTCTGGTAGCTGCTTACCTACACATTCTTCCTCTGCACTACAGCTAAAAATTAATCATCCTTGTGATCTGAATGTGGACATGAGCAGTTACTACTGCTCTGCATTGTACTGTTTTCTCAATGTTTCTCATGTTGATTTTTTTTTTTTAACATCAAAAAGTTTCAAAATCCTGTCCCTGCTTTCTGTCTCCATCTTTTAATTTGAGTAGCAAATTGGAATAACTTCTATTTATAAAACCTGGAGATTAAGGTTTCAGAGAAAGATTTATTTTTATCATTTAACTGCTCTGCAGAAGGATTTTTCTTAATTCTTTTGTTTGGTTTGTGTGGAGGGTTTTTTGTTTGATTTTGAAACTATGTAATTATTTGATAGTATAAATATTAGCCTACGTAGTCTCACATATCTGCTGCATAGAAATTATTTGTTTTTACAGTATTACTTTTGGCTTATGTCCTTCTTTAAAACTCAGCTTTTGGCTTGCTTTACAATGATCGCACACTACTTTCATGTAAGTCTGAGTCTTCTGGTAAAATTGCTTATAAAGATGTGAGCACAAAATCTATGAAGTTGCTCACATCTACGTGAAATGTGTCCCCAGTTGGTAAACCCCCAAATCCCTCTCCCTCAGAAAAAGTTGTCTAAAAGTTTCATAATCCTTAATCTTTTCTGAACCATTCCTTGTTAAAGGTATTGATACATTTCAATGGCCATAACTTATTAATAAATCAAAATGGCTAATTAGTATAAGTTACCAAGTTTGATAAAAAGAAAACTTAAGGCTTAAAGATAAACAAAGAATTAAATGCCAGGTATAGTTTCAGAAAGGTAGATTGTATCAGGCAGAACTCTTAGCTTCTACTGATTAAAATAAATTTCCCAGATTTAAGTAAAACACAATGTGAACCAACCTAGGAAATTAGGACTTAAATGAGACAGGCAATCTCATCTAGTAGAAGAATTGTAAATGCTAAGATATGGTTAGAAAGAACGAATGTTGCCAAAATGTTATGTACTGTTGTGGGTACGTGTTATAGCGTACTTTCCATTGAACTTAAGCAACATGCAGGAAAGTAATGGAGAAGTCTTGCATTTGGGATCGCTAATGTTTGGAAAACAAGAAAAAAGGGACTGTTGTATTTTCTTTATTCTTTTGAAGTGCTCTAAAAAAATCCAAAGTATGTCTTAACATGAAAAAAACTTAATTAGTTTTTTGTCTAAGAAGCAAAATTACAGATTTTGTATACTTTTCTAAGTCATAAATTGGGAAGATAGGAAGCCTGTTAACAAGTGGAAAGACTTTTATTGAACCCATGTAGTACTACTGCTTAACAGAGTAAAACTTTGTATTTGTGACTGAAGTGAATGAGTCTGAACAAATACACCCACTATTATAGCACTTCATTGTATTATTTTTATCCTACATTAGTCCTTTTCCCAGGCTAACATGTTTATTTGAAGCATGTATGTCTGTTTTTGACTGTGCTATTGCCTCTAGATATATATGATTATAGGCTGTGAGTGACTAGTGACAGTCCCTGTATAAAGGAAAAGACATTTTATAATGTGTTTTGTCTAGCTCAGTATCAGCAGATCTTGATCATTGGTCCCTGGAGTCTCTTACGGTTACCCATAAAAACATTACTGGTAAAGACAAATAAAGTGATGCCAAGAATTAAGATGCTGAAGAGACACTGGTCCAAGAAGCACTTGGTTCAAACTTAAATGTATTTGTATCATTTATGTCAATTTTTCATTCACTTCAATTTGGCCTGCAGTTCTTTAAGTCACAGAGATGTCTTTATCTCACAGAGTTTCTCTGTCTCCCTATCAATACTAGAGAGTAGTACTTTGCACTGCAGGATCTCCATCAGCCTTGACCATGTTGTATTCATTTACTTTATAGTATTAGTCAATACTAAGTATTGACTAAAACTTGATTCTAGTGAGGTTTTAACAGTTTTGTTGTTAATGATCCTGAATGGTGGCTTCCAGTATTCTGATATGTGCAAATGAGAACTGAAGAGGGGAACAGATTTTAATTCTATGGTGATAAACCCTTACTAGTTTTGAAAACTTGAATATTCTTCCTATGGAAATTTGGAATAAAATGTGGAAGCCATTTATCTGGTGGGAAAAACAAAACCCCAAACCCAAGAAAAAACCCAAGCCCTTTCTCAGCTGAGATTTTTTTTTTTAATCTTCTATTTTGAAGGTGAAACAGAACAAAAATAGAATAAATATAATTTTTGGCAGAAAAAGTTGTGCTGTATTTACTAACAGGTTCCATGTTGTTAGGTTTTGTTTTCCAATTACTTTTTGGGAGAAAGTCAGAATATGATTATATATTTAAGTCTAATCTAAATGGACCTTTCTTCATGACAAAAGGATTTTTTTTTTTTTTCTTACAGCTAAATAATTATGTACTTCTAGACTTTTACCCATTAATAGTGGGTTTGGTTTTTTTTGTAAGTGACTGGCTTTCCTATGTGTATCCCACCTTTGTGTGCTACAATTCTGGCCATTTAAGCCAGCACTAAACTCCGCTGTGGCTGAGCACATAGCAATTTTGCAGAAGATGGAATCTCATCTCTTTTTGGCTCAAGTTTGCCTGGGTTCAAATAGTTAGGTTTCTAAAAAGGACACGAGAGTGCTTTATCAAGTCATTTCCATATTGAAGTAATTGTTTTCCTAGTTGTAAAATCTTGTAAACTGATTTTAAAATGCTGTCTTTTATGTTTTATGCTATCTTTTGTCTTTCAGATGCTATCTTAGTGACAATTATGGTACTTTAGGATGCCTGTGCATCAAGACAACTCAGTTTTATCATTCAGAACAAGATACAATTTTAAAATGTGGCCTTTGTTATATTTTTTTAATGTATTTCTGTATTATTATTCTGCAGTGTACATTTCTGGAACTTAATATTCCATTTGCTATATGGAAGTAAATTTCATTAATTGTTCCTGTAGCAGCAACCTTCCTCAACAAAAGGGATTTCAAAGCTGTAATTTCACAAATATCTTTGCAAATAAATTTTATTTGATACGAGTATGTCCCATGAAGTAATACAAAGAATATTTTCACAATTTTAAAAGGTATTTGAAAACTTTTTGTGGTGCAGGGCTGATTTTCTTGCTTGAAAGCTAGCTTTTCTTTGGGAATATTTTGTATGTCAGAAAATAATTTCTCACTATTTTTAATAGCACAAATTTAAGTTTGTTTTTATTCCAGTGAGATTCACGGCAGTTAACGAGTACTCTTTTGAACGTATGCCTTTAAATTCTATGTCTCCTGCACACAGTATGAATTATCACTATTTCTAGCTGCTTGTTGTTTTGGGTTTTTTTTGGGTTTTTTTTGGTTTTTTGTTTTTTTCAATAATAGTTGTCTTTTCAAAAGAGGAGTTCAAGACTAAGGGACCTTAAGGTTGAAAACTGGTGCTTTAATTGACTACCTTGAGACTGTTCATGTGGCTTTCTCTCTTGTGTTGCTTTGGAAACATGAAAGTCATCTAAGGAAGGATGGGAAGAGTTCAGAAGGCCGGCTGGATGTCACCTCAGCTACTACAGGATGGACCTGATGTTTCTCTACTGCCCCTGCTCTTAGTCCTTACCGCAGGACTTGATCTGCCTTGACCAGACATCACCGGCCTTTGCTTATTTTCAGACCTTTGGACACAATGTGACAGTAGCCTGAGGGAACAAACAGTGGAACTGGTTAAAAACCTGTCCTTCGCAACCTGCCTCAGATGCCAGAATTAAATAAATAAGAACTTCTTGCTAGGGTGTAACTGAACTTGGCTTGATAGACATCATATTTCAAAAACCCCCGCGTCTGTCAGTGGTTGATAAAATGCTGTCTCTGCCTTTAAAATAAACAGACACTCTTCTGTGTTTAGTTCTTGAAGAGAAGAATTGAATGCAATTAACAGTTTACGCATTATGTAAACCACACGTTAACCTTTTAAACCTAAGGTTTGCAGACTTTAAACAGTGTAGAAAATTTCTCAATAAAATTATCTGCTTTCCTTCACAGTATGTAGAATGCAGCAAGATAATTTTCTGAAGGGCACTGTTCTCCTTTTCTTGCACGCTGAGCTCACAGAATCGAGCTCTTCTGCGGCTGCAAACACGCAGGACCTCCGCCTGCCTGTCGAAGCTGCTGTCCCCATACCGCTCATTGCTCCAGCAGCATTGTGTCCCAGGGACAGTGTCTTCGGCTGTGCTGGAGCCTTCCCTTCTGTGCGCTCTTGGTAGCATTAGAAGGCTTGGGGTGAAAGTATGGTCTGCTCCAAACAATGCCCAAGTGAATTCAGACCCTTCAATGGATTTTGGATGAGACTCAACATTGAGCCAGAAATGATTGATGATGGGATGGAAAACATTAAAGAAATCCCCTCCCATCTGGTATTGTTGATAGTTTGCTGGTATGATGGCTTGCAGATTCCTTTACGTGCTGCCTTTGAGAATAGGTGTAAATATTGGCCTCTGCAATCATATCATTAAATATGTAAATACGTTTGGGAGGAAGTGTGTAATAATAATCTGACCGATTCAGTTATGTGCAGAGAAAAAGAAAGCAAGCTCTACTTCGAAGTAACCTGTAGCTGTTATCTATTAACAATTACAGCTTCGACAGTCAGCTGTTGACAATACTTGGTATGTGGTACTGTTTACTGCTATTTTCCAAATGGCTGATCCAAGCATAACTCTCTATAGCATGGAGTAACCAAGGGTAAGAGTTTTATAGGCCAGGATGCAGGTCGTCTGCTTTTGGTTGTGTGAGCCTTTATTATGACTTTACTACTTAATCAAAAATTAAAATAAACAAAGATCTCTGAATCAGATGGAAAACATATTTCCAAAGTCTGATTTTATGAAGATTGATTGCTGATTCATGCCTAGCCTTTTGTCTCAGTGTTTATAGCAAGAGACTCATGCATGCAGAGGAATTTCAAATTCAGAATAACATGACAGTTCCTAAAATCAGAATTACTTCATAAATTGAGTGGTTTCATTACTGCCGACAGCAAGTTTAAAATGCTCATTATTGTAGTAGAGATGTATGGTGTGGAGCAGTTAACGTGACTAATACAATTTGTACCAAACCTACCTGATGAATACCAAGTGCCAAGTTAAGTTGCAAAAAACTTTTAATCATTTCATCATGCTACATGCATGGAGAGGTAAAAGGTGTGGTACGGTTAGGACAGACTAGAGGTTTAAATTTTACCTTCACCGAAACCACCTGAGGAATGATGTGTCTGTCACGCGTGAACGGTAGTTGTTGAGTTCAGATGACTCTGCATGTGTGGATGGCAGTGAAATACTTTTAAGGACACAATTAACTTTTGTCAAAATACATCTACCCAGGGTACCCAAACAGACTGAACATGCTGTCCAGTGCCTCAAGTTCATGGAAGCAAGTTTCCCAGGGGAAAAAAAAAAAAAAGCTAGTGTATGCAAAATCAGTACAACAAAGTAGGCAATGAAATGTTGGAGGTCTGTTTCTTTTGCATTTATTTTGTACTTGGTATTTTTCATTTATTCAATAGGAATGGAAGTCTGCATTGGTGCTCATGAACCTGTTTATATGTGGTTATGCTGTCAGTTATTAATTGGGGGAAAAAAATTAGTCTCCTTTATGGCTCTATAACACAGCTGTCACAGGCATAGTGAAGCTGGGTAGAATACAGTTTTTCTTTCTGGGAAAATAAATATTCAAAAGACACAGGGGGTTGCCTTCTGAATGTTTAGGTCACTAAAAATGTGATATTTTTTTTTTTTTAGTTGCAGAAATGTGCAGTTAATATTTTCATGACACTATTAGTCTATTTTCACTTTTCAAAATTAGTTGCACGCAACTTGACTACGGAATTGAGTAGGTCATTCTATATGGTATTTCTTCTAGTAACTGATGAACTGTAGTTATCTTGTAAATAGTATCTGTGTGCTTGAATTCTTTGTGCAGTAGTATAAGCGGTGATTTGTGCTCTTTGAAACATTTTGCGAAGCCTTTGGATTAATCTGCGTTCAACTGTGTCATCAACTGTACTATGTAAAATGACTGTAATGCAACTCTACAGGAATATTTGCTGTAATTTTTAGAGTTTGCATGGCCAAAATGTCTGTTTGCTCCTCTGAACTGACTTTATGGAACAGAGATAAGAGTTCACTTTAAAAAAAAAAACAAAAAAAAAACCAAAACAAAAAAAAAACCAAAACAAAAAAAAAACCAACACCCCAAAGCCCCATATTCCTTAACATGAAGTTCTTGGTATGTTCAACTCTTTTATGATCGCTATGTTCACACAGCTGTACTATCCTCTTATTAGTATTTTTAGGTGAACTCTTGTAGTCTTGGATAGGAAGATACTTTGAAACATCAACTCAGATGATCCAGAGATATGTAAGGAAAATGGTACAATATGTTCTCCCACAATAATTTGCTGGTATTTGTGATTCAACAGATTTATCGGAAATGAAACAAAATTTATGGGAGCTTAAAGATGGCTATTGCAAATAGCACTGTAAAAAATCTTTATTGATTTTAGTTGTGCTTAGAAGCACTGAAGCCTCTAAACTTGGTATTTCCTCTAAGAATATTATGACCTCAGGGTAATGTCACTAGAACTATTCCCATTTCTTTTCGATCCCGTATAAGGGAAACAAAGGAAAACTAAGACCAGTAGTATTATATAAGCTATCCAGACTAAAATTCATTCCAAATACTTTTCAATACAGTAAAGCATTTCTTTCATCTATTCAGTGATAATTAGAAGTGAAAGCTGTGTCCTGTATTTGAAAACCATCTAAGCCATGTCTGAAAATATTATAAGCAATGACAGAAAAAAAAGGTGGTTTGGTTTGGGTTTTTCTTTTTTTTCCTGTCACCAGCTGCCCTAATGTTCTGCCTGCTTCGTGTTACTCTAATTTAACAACTCAGATGCTTCAGGTACATTTACTGTGAAAAGGAGTAGAAACAACACTGTAAAATCCTGCGTAGTAAGATTTATTTTATTATTATTTTTAAGAAATGTGTAAAAATATGATACCTATTTAAGTAATTGCTTTGGGATAAAGACTCTGATAAAACAGGAGGATTTCCTAAGATAAGGAGTAGTATCACTCTGCATCTCTAATTCAAGCATAAAATGCCTGAAGCATATTGAAGCGTATTAGAAATGTTAGTCAAATTCGGCCTTGCTCCGTGTCTGGATAATAGCGGTTCACTGAATACAGAGCTAGGGTTTTGCATAACATCACAGAACAAGATGGTGATGATAAGGACAATTCTACTCTTTTGATGGCTCAATTCATTCAGGTTTAGCAGTGGCGATGTTAACAAAAATGTGAAAATAATGAAAGCTCGGTATTCACTCATCTGGTAAGATGCCAGTGCCTTTATAGAGAAGAACTGTGCTGTATCTTGTTAAACATTCTGGGGCGGATTTTCCAACAGGAAGGGTTTAGATTTACTGTTATAATTTTAAAATAGCACCACCAGAATAATATACATAGCTCAATTCTATTTCCCTCTCTTTATAACCTCAGCTTTGCAGTGTCCAGTCCTTCAGGACTTTTTAGATTACTGAGTCAAACTGCAGTGCTGTTACATTTCTGATGCCTGGATGAAGATACTGGGAAACCATGTATTTGAGTCAAAGAGAGAATATCTCCAAAAACCTTTAATGCACACAGAAATACAGTAGAAGGTATTAAGAATGATCCTAAGACATTGCAAAGCTACCAGGTGGAAAAATCTTTACTTTTTGATATCTATAAATACTTATCTCTATCTTTGAACACACAAGGACATACACTTACTTTAGTATTATTTTTCCATAGCTTCAGAAACAGCTGGTAGCATAGCTGCCAGGTCCTTCTGTGAGGTCATCTGAGACTCTCTTGCTGCCTTGTCACATTCTGCTTCCTGAAAACGAGAGAGACATTGGGCTATGGCAAGAGGGGACACCCAGGTCTCCTCCTTTGTGGTTATTAAACTCTGTCTTTGAATGCATGACACCTTGAGGGGGGGTATACTTGTAGTATTTTGGATTTTCTGTTGTATTCACATCCTAATCTGTCACCATAAGGTACTGTCTGATCACCTGATTTCCTTTTTGCTTAACAAATTCCAGTTCTCTTGTCCAAAGGTGGCACAGGCTCACTGCCACAAACTGTCCCAAACACAACTGTTTGCAAGCTGAATGGAAACAGGGAGATGAGAGAGAGCTGCAAGCCCCATTTCCATGATAAATGTTCCTGTTTTCCTAGGCTGCTATTTAGTTTATATTAAATTCTCTGATTTTTTTTTAAGGAGAACCATACCTTTTCTCAGGATTAAATGTTGGTGTTTAAATTAATGTTAGTGTCCTCTCTCTAATCTGCTTAGCTGTACCACTTTTATGTACCATACTAATTTAAGCCATTAAAGGAAGTGGAGGATTTGAAATAGGAATTAATGACTCCATTTTTCAGTGCTTGTTGGGTCTTATTTGAGTAACGTGTGCTGTTTCTGCTATAGTAAAGTCTTCAGAGGAAAATGTAGTGAGAGTTCGTGACACTAGAATTATTTTATGAAAATTGGTAAACGTTGATGCCAGGAGGTTGCACAAACTTGTTGAATTGTAGCAGTGTCGATGGCTTTGAGTATAACGGCATATTACGAAAGGCATGTGGTCTGGTGATCAGACCAGGGTATCGGGGGTTTTTTTTATTCTCTTTTCAACTGTTCTGCAGTCTTGCTTAGGTGGCTTTGAGTAAATCAGCTGAGCTTTTTGAAGCTCAGTTTACTAATTCATAAAACTGCTTTAATACCTCTGGTCAAAGGTTGCTGTGTGCCTCCTGCTATTAAAGCTAAAAACGTAATTATTGTATACGTGTGTGTTGCTGCTGTTGTTAATTATCAGCGTGTTCAAAAATGAGAGAGAGAATCAAATTGTAAAAATGGGCAATCAGTATCAGAAAATAATCCAAACTGTAATTGCAGCTACAGATAATTTAGACAATGAATGAAGTATGGTGCTAACTGCCAGTGGCACAGAACTGAAGGTCCAAATCAAGAGAAACTATGGGGCTATCTAGAAAACATTGTTAATAGCTATTTATTCCAGTTATCTTTGCACCAGTAAAACTGGCATTGACTTTATAACTTTTGGAAGTTTATTGTCATTCTATATAAGTATATGTTTTCCATTTCAAGGGGTATGGCAGAATTTGCTGTCATGAAATATGTTTGGCTTTTATTGTTGAAGCAAAAAGCTGTTGACGTTATTTGGAGCTATTCACCCTGAAAAGCCCAGCAAACCATGCAAAATAATTTTGCTTTTGCAAATACATCTTGTAGTATTTTTCTGACATTGCACAGGGATCTTTTGATGTTCTCTGGTTTAATACATCAGGAGTAGGGATTTTACAATCATGTCAATATTATGAGATGACTTGTCCATAGGACTTGGAACTTGGTGATGCTGGTGGGTACCACTAAAGTGAGCAGCAGCCCAGGCACAGCATTCCCGTTCCTCTTCCCTCCTATTCCCTGTGCTTGCTCCCAGGCACAGCACATGCTACGCACCAGCTCTCACGTGCATTGAGCTCTTTGGTGAGCTGCTTCAACTTTGCAAACCCTGCAGACAACTGGGGTTTTTTTTGTTCCTGCTGATTTAATCTTCTGTTATGTTAGCTAACTGAAACAACCCGGGGAGGGATTTGATGGATGCCAGAGCGAGAGCAAAGGAACAGGCAGGAGTGTGTGGCTGGAGGAGGGGGGAACAAGTTTTGGT
The DNA here is from genome assembly GCA_011801015.1 of Ardeotis arabs. Lineage (NCBI taxonomy): Eukaryota > Metazoa > Chordata > Aves > Otidiformes > Otididae > Ardeotis > Ardeotis arabs. The sequence goes on along the minus strand of JAAGAY010146570.1, from coordinate 24,254 downwards.
GGGGTGCAGAAGCAAAATGCTTTTGTGACCAGCTGGAATGACTTACTGCTGCCAGAACTGTATGTAGCTGGTTCTCTTCCGATCAGCAGTTTCTCATTCTGTGGCAGATTTCAGTTTTGACAGATTTTGGAGTCACTCTCCTTAAGTTTGCAAAGAATATTTTTCCTTCTTTCTTTCATTTTGTCTTCCTTATTTGTTTTTTTTCCATCTTTCTACTGTGACCATTAAGTAAAATGATGATGCAGGTATAAGAGAGCTTACTGAATAATCCCTTGTCTGTATACAAAGGCACTCCTCTCCTCCCACTCTCTTCATACCGTCCGTAATCTCCAGAGGGAACCCTGTGGTACATCACTCAAGTGGGTGGTCAGCCTGTGCATATTTGAGCACTCTCAGATTTGCCTGTGGAAGCTGGAATGTCTGCAGTGTAGGCTCTATTGTTCTTTCCACTTTTTAGAGGCTTGTGGGTGACTGCATGACACAATATTAGAAATATTCCTGACCATTAAACATTTCTTCTCTTTTCCTACTCCATTGGATTTAGAACTATTTTTACTTCTTAAGAATTTTCGACATAAATGACAGGCTAGATAATCACTTGAGCACTGGGCTATACTTGCCCCCTTTTGCTGTCTCTTTCCCTAAATGTGGATTAATCAGGTGTGGCTCACAAGGAGTTGCAGAATCTGAAAGATACAACAGCACAGAGGGAAGTTTCCTCATAGAAATGTGTGAGCTCACATGAAAAAGTAACTGTTTTCGTTAGAACAGCACTTAAATCAGTGTATTATAATAATTATTTTTATGGGGAAAACTGTAATGCAGCAGTTAGCCACGTTTTTCTGTTACCCTTTTATCAGTTTTAGACTTTAATGACACTTCAAAACGTGTTTTCTCGTTACCCTTGTACAAGCCAAGGGTGCACCCAGTACTGTGTAAACTCAGTTTGTTGTAAACTGAATCCAGTACTATGCAAAGTTTCTTACTCAGTGTTTCTTCATATCTCAGGTTGTGTTAAAAGTATTTTCTTCCTGACAGCCTGAAATAAGCAGAAGGAGCCGTTATCCTCCTGCACTTTGACCGTTAACAAAACGCTCACCATCACTGAAAACTTTTCTTGTCAATACACCCACGCACAGAGATTAAGAATTTCATTAACTTGTGCTGTACGGTTGACTCTGTGCTGTTTGTGGCTCAGTCTAGGATGTAGGAAAAGCCCTGGTGACACCTATCTGCTTTGTGTGCACCTCTTACAAAATACCACACTTGCTCTGTATGAATAAGAAAGCTGAGATTTTACTCTGCTCCTGCCAAATTAGGAAAAATTGAACAGTTTAATCTAGGGGAACGTCCATTGTTTGCAGTTCTAAAACATGTAAGGATTAGATATGCACTTCTTTATAAAAAGATATTGCTAGTATTGTTCTGTCCTTCATTCAACAGGAGTTATGTGCTTTTTGTATGAACATTTTTTTTTCAAATGTTAAACTACCCATTTGTAGAGCGTTAAGATTTTCCTTCAACACTGTGATTTGCGAGGTCAGAGCAGTTTATTGTAAAAACTGAAACACTCTCGGTAATGGTGAGAGGATGTAATACTTGTGGAACTCCCACTTTTCTGGCAGGATGTTTAAAGCATGTTCTCCTAACCAAGCAATAGCAGTGTCCATAAACTTGCTTGAGAGCTTAATCCAGCTCACACCAGCAAACTTGGTGTAATTCGTCTACTCCCTGAGCGGAGATGGTACCAATGAGGATTTTTTTTTTTTTTTTTTTTAAACCTGTGCCGACATTAGTCTTAAGTCCTTGCATTTTCACTCAAGTTACATTGGACTGTCATCTATCAATTTTGAATATATTAATTACGGGCATTATTACACACACTTGGAGTTTGAGTAATGTAGGCTGGCCAGGCCACAGGGAGGTCTCTGGCCCAAGCTGATGATGCCAGTGGGGCTGCCTGCCAGGATGGACCTGGCATGTCCTGAAATCCCCCAAGGATGAGAGTCCCTTTGGGCAACCTGAGCCATCACCCGACTGTCCTCACGGGGAAAACATTTCTCCTTATACCCAGCCTAAAGTTCTCTCTTGGAAACTTACCTTTTGTGCTACTTCCACGCACCTCCACAAAAAGCTTGGCTCCATCTTCTGCGTAACCTCACCACAGATGCCCAGGGCTGCTGTTAGGTGTCTCCAAAGCCAGCTCCTCTCCAGATTGAGCAAGCCCAGCTCTCGTGAAGCCCAACTCACAGGACATGTTCCAGCAATCTTGCATGCTGGTCCAATTGCTCCAATCAGTCTTTTGTTTAGTAAAATTTTCCTGATTTCTGGTATATACTTGCTATGCGTCTACTCTGTAACTGTTAATGTCTAATAGTTGTTGTGCAATGTTGTTGCTGTTCAACACAATAGACGAATAGCAAAAACTATTGGATTACTTAATGGATTCCCTCAAACTACTTCAGCTTCTATGGCGATAAACTGTGCCCACCCATATTATGCAATTCCTGTGGAAAAAAAGCATCTTCTGTACGATGCTATATTCTCTGTGTGGGTTCAGGGCACGCACTTGGCTAAATACTCAAAATTTAGAAAGTTTTGTGTGGTATCTTGAGAACATAGTATCCTATGTATTCCTTATGTTATTATATAGTGACAGATTTTTTTCATTTTCATTACTCCATTTTGTATCTTAAATTGTTTCAAAATATACTCTGAGAGGTAAAGTTTATGAATTTTTACACAGTAAAATCTGCATTAATATTTTCCAGGGTATTTTTTTTCTCCATTTTATATGAAACCTGAAAAGTAATGGCAGTGATTTTGTATTTTGCTTTGCTGCCTGAACAGATTATGGACAATATTTAAGTATTCATTAGAAGTACACTAAAGAAAGTGAGAGTCAGCCTGGCTGCATTCACCCTAACATAACTGTGCGTTTAGCCAAAAAGTTATGTACAAATCAGATTATTTGGTTACTTAGTGTTAAAACTATTGTACAACTACTAGCTCCACATGTGGATAATGGTCAAACATATGGATAGCTCGGATTTGGTACTGGAGGAGGGAGTCCAACCATTTGCATCATTTGACACAGAATCATAGAATGGGTTGGGTTGGAAGGAACCTTTAAAGTCCATCTAGTCCAACCCCCCCTGCAAGGAGCAGGGACATTTTCAACTACATCAGGTTGCTCAGAGCCCCGTTAGACATCTGTTTGGACATGCATTTATATTAACTAATGTATCATTTTCAGTCTCTTTTATTTGGAATTTATTGCCAAGAACAAACCAGAAAACTGAAGTAATAATCGCATATATATTGAAGTGAAAGAAAAGGTAAAATAGCTAATTTGACCAGTGTTTCAAATTCATGCTCTCTGATGAAAAATACAAGATCAGCATAAATATATTATCAAACACACACTCGTAATGAAAAAAAATGCTTTTATCCCTATCAAAAAATAGCTAGCTGTTTGAAGCTACATGAGGTTTTGTTGTATACACCTAAACATTTTAAGAGAGTTAATTTGTATGCTTTAGATGCTGAGATGTAAAAATATATTTATTCTACAGCTAGAATGTGCTTCTACTGGAAAGAAAAAGGAGTAAGAATTTTGGTTGCTGAAATACCCTTTTTTTTTTTTTTTTTTTTTTTTAATTCACATGTCTTACTGGAGCTTTTCATGTCCTTTTAAAGCCAATGAATTTTCTGGGGAATAATACCTCTTGCTTTGAACTGTCCAAATGAAATATAGGACTTCAGATAAAAAAGCTTGAGTCTGCCAGAAGAGAAATCAATAGAATCTTGCAGCTTTAGAGTACAATATATGCATGGGATGAGATGGGTTGGAAATAAAATAAGGTGAGGTGGACTTGAGTATTTTGAGAAATACCATGCAATTGGTGGTATCGAACAGCAGGTGCGAGCTTTACTGTTTTCCTACATCACCTATATCTCCCATATTTAGCTGTGCATGCGCCAAACACACTTTTTTTCATCATGTTGTTCAACTTAAGATAAAGTTGGTTGCACTCTCTGAAGTGACTAATTTAGCTGGTGAATTAAGGGCTTCCTGCTGACCGGTACTTAAGAGTTTACCATATAAGGAAACCTTTTATCTGGTTTAATGATGTTTAGTGCAGCTTAGTAGCCTTGGGCCTATGACATCATCTGCTACACCATATAAGGCTTCCTTGGGTAGAATTGCTCACTGCCATTTTGTTCTGTTATTGCTTTGCGATGTTATTGAGTACTCAAAGATTTTGAGCTAATTATTTGTCTTCCAGTTCAGCTGCAACAGAATTGTAGTCACTGGGATAAAGAAAAGCTACATTTCTTATGATGATGCTGAATTGCTTATCTGACATGGTGAACATTTTAGAAATAAGAATTCAGTAAGCTAATTATAAAGGATGGTTGAGCTAGCTCTACTTTGAATAAGTTCAGTTATCATTTTTTTGTGTGTGTGTTGCTTGGTATTTTTCATTCTCTTAAAAAAAGGGAATTTGTCTACCATATCAACTGTATTATTTTTTTGTTCCCCCCGTTTTTATTTTCTATTCTCCAAAAATTATTTTTAACTTCTCTGCACTCTTTAGATCCTGTCAGAAGCACAGCAATTGCCTTGCATCACAAGTCTTACAGGCTTTATTCCTTGCATTAGAAGGACCCCAGCATCATTATCTACCTAACTCCTTCCCAAAACCTCACTTGAGCGAAATACGTGAGAAGTTCACTTTGTAATGATAACACGGTTGTGGCAATCAGTTTCACAGTGTATGAAAGTTTATTTTCACAGCTTTGTATGAAAATGGTTTTCTTTGATTTACACCTATTTTTGTGAAATAGGTGGAGGAAGAAAAATATTTTCCATGTCATAATGCATAGTTTGGATCAAAGTGGAAATGCAACACTGAATTTTATCTCACATTTTTTTTACCCAGAGACTCAGCACCATGAGATCTTTGTGCAGTTCTTCCTTCTTTGACCTTAAATTCCATGAATAACTTATTATCAGCAACAAATGCTATTACATCACTATTCATTCTTTTTTTTTTATCTCATCGTGTACAAATATCTTGAGCAGCTTGGTTCTCAGTACATTATCCACTAATAAATTTTCTGCCATGATGAAATCTATCCATTTATCTTTTGTTCCTATATTTTAAATAGCTGTTAATTTATTTTACAAAAACAATTGCTGTATGTTACAGAACCTTATTTATTGGGGGATTTTAAGAAACTTTGGCAAGAGACATTTTTGAAAGGTGTTTTGGAAACAACTATACATTTCATTCTTGGTCATTCTTTGTTTTGTTTTTAACTATCTACATGTCTATGAAGTCTACATTTTGTCTCATTATTTGGCAATATATCTAGCTAGGAATTCATACCTATTGCTTTGTATTTCCAGGGGATACCAGGCAGATGTGTTTAAATAGCAGTCACCTTTGGTCTCATCATACCTGTTGTACATTGGTCATTTAATTCTATTAGTGTTTTTTTTTTAAGTAAAACAAATTATCATCAAAATATATTTGAGTTTTTTTAAGGTCACAATTATTTTGATGCTTCAGATGGCTCTATTCCTGAACACTACTCTTAGCTCTGCTTCATTGAATCAAAGGCTTAGAAATAAGGGCTTACTTTTTTAATATTAAATATTATTATTTATATTTTGTGTAATTAGACCAATAAAAAATAAGATTGTAAGGCACTGCCTCATTTGAAGCATGCAAATAATTAAAATTCAGTGAGTGCCCTTAGAGATATATTTGTGCACTTTTTGCATATGAATTTTGACAGATAAGATTGGTATTCTCCCCACCCTTCCAGTGATTTTATGGTATAAAATGTGCATCACGGGTTATCTACCCTCCTCAAAGTATGAACTGAAGAGCTCTACAGGACTTAAAGTACTCTGAAACGAAAATCTGCTTAGCATCCTGACTTAGCTGGGGACCTCAGTTTGGTATTCTGTTAAAGGCTACCCCTTACGTTGCTCCAAAATTTTTCCTGCGTGGGCTCCTTGTTACCAATTGGATTTGGTCAAATGAATACTGTTTCAAAAATCAGACAACTTTCATAGAATCAAATTTCTGAACAATTCTGGCATGCAGCAGAGAGTTCTGCTTTTTCCCCAATTGTATTTATACAGAATGGTCACATACCCCATAAAAAAGGATTGTGTTTTTCTCTTTAGGAGAGAGTGATTTCTCCCTTTTAAAACATATAAATCTTTGAATCTTGCCAATTATACAAAACCCTCTGTGTACTGCAGTACAATTGGAGCCGTAGGGGAGTTAATTTTGTAAGCAGCATGCGGATGGTGCAAGGGAACGGCTGTGTGCTCTGCATTCTGCTGCTGTCCCGGCACAACGTTCCTTGCAAACCGCCACTCAAATGTCACTTCAGTTCACCGAGGAGAGTGATACATCGTGTTAAACCAGATTTCAGTCTTGGCTAACCTGGTGTTTTACTTGTAGGTCAAAAAATGTTCATTCAGGTTTGAATCATTGTAAGATAGGAAAGGATGGTCATAAAAAAAAAAAAAAACAAAAATCCTGCCCCAACTCTGTGGTCAAATACCATAAGCAACAAATTAGCAGATTCATGAAAAAATGTGATTTCATTACGGCATGCTATTTTGGGATTTTTTTACAAGTCCTTTCCGTACTGTGTTGTGAAATGTATCTGTAGCATGTCAAAAAATAAACTCGATGTGAAATACAAATGAGCAGCACGTGGCATCAGGACTTCAAGTTTTTATCACCGATTACCTTGAATTATGGAAATAATCAAGCCATCCAGAATATGTGTGTCCATATAGGTAATTTCATGCCAAAATTAAAAAGTAATGTACTCTGCCCAGTAAATTTGTAAGTTAGATACTACATTTTTGGTAGGGACAACTAAAATCCTAATTACAAGGCTTAAAAGATAGGGATATTTTGGAAAATCCTCACAAAAATAAAGTTGTTTTTTCTTTTTTTTTTTTTAATAATTGTTGTGGTTTTGTTTAGTGAGGGGGGGCCTAAGGTGGAAGCTTCTGTAGGAAACTGCTAGAAGTCGCTCCCCTTTGTTCAGTGGACTCGGCCAGGCCTAGGGCGGACCTGCTGCTGGCCAAGGCCGAGCCGATTGGTAGCAGAATGTCCCGTGATAACGCCTCTGCGATAACGTATTTAAGAAGGAGAAAACAGAAAAAAAAGAGAGGGAAGACAAGATGTGAAGAAGCTGAGCGGGGGCAGAGGCGCAGAGGGGGAGGCGCAGGCCTCACAGGCCTTGCAGGCCTCACCCTCTGGCCTCTCGCCAGGTGGCCGACTGGGCCCAACTCAGCCTGGCCCAGCTGCAAGAAGTGGAGAGGAGATGAGATGGGTGATGTGAAAAGATCCTGAGAGGCATCTGCCAGCCTGTTGTGAAGAACTTTTCTTGTGAGAGAAACAACCGCAGACGCCAAGGTCAGTGAAGAAGGAGGGGGAGGAGTAATGTGGCTCCTGGCCAAGATTCCCCTGCAGCCTGTGGTGATGACCATGGTGGAGCAGGTTGTCCCCCTGCAGCCCATGGAGGTCCACGGAGGAGCAGAGATCCACTTGGAGCCCGTGAAGGACCCCACACCGGGGGAGGTGGATTGCCTGAAGGCGGCTGTGGCCCATGGAGGGCCCGCTGGGGCAGCCGTTTCTAGAGGGACTGCACCCCGTGGAAGAGATGACCCACGCCAGAGCAGTTTCATGAAGGACTGTGGCGTATGGATGGGACCCCACAATGGAGCAGGGGAGGAACGTGAGGAGTTCTTCCCCCAACTATGAAGCAGCAGCGTAAAACATCGCGTAATGAACTGGCCGCAACCCCCATTCCCTCTTCCCCCTTATGCCACTCGGAGGGGGGGAAGGTAGTAGAGATAATGTTAAGCTCAGGAAGAGGGAAGGGTAGGGAGGAGGTTTATCTTGTTCTCTGTCTCATTATCCTGCTGTTTTTAGTAATAAATGAATAGTTTTCCCCAAGTCGAGTCTGTTTTTGCCCATGACGATAACTTTAAGGATTTCTCCCTGTCCTTATCTCAAACCTCGATCCGTTTTTCTTATATTATCTCCCCTTGTTCTCTCGGAGGGTGGGGGGAGTGAAAGAGAGAGTGTGTAGTCTGGTCCTGATCTGGACTGAACTACGATAATATGTATGTGAACATCTCTGACAGCAACACGTAGATCTGGTGGGTTGTATTTCTATGTGGTTAGACCTACCAAGTTAGAGTTAGTTACTAGCAGCTAGCTGGCAGAATTTTGCTTTTATACTAGATAAATTTGTGATTGACATGAAACATGATAGGACCAATATTATGTTACTGTTATTGTGCTAGTGGAACTATGCCTGTTTTTAATCAGCCAAGGATTATCATGGTCATTTTTTGTTGTTCAATGTTTTTCTGATGTAGTTTAGAATTCACAGACTCTGAAGAACAAACGGCTAAGTTTTTAAACAGGAGAAAAAGGATTTGTTGTATCCTCCTAATTAGTCAGATCTCTGCATTTGTAACTTTGGCTTCATGTCCTAAAATGCCATTATTCATTGTCTTCCTGTATTTATCAAGTGCAGTGATATCTGGAGTACTTCTCAGGGTGTGGGACACCTCCTGCCACCACTGGGAAAGGTGATCAAAGAAACAAGGCGATTGAAATGAAAAGGGATAATTAAGATAACATTTGGTGGTACATAAAAGTTTATATGGAAGGTGAAAACACCTAAAGCTAACAAGCTAAAAAAGTAAGCTAAACTTAGTTAAGATATGGAAAAAGAAATATCAAAGACTAGACTAAAAGGAATATTCTACTTTAACTGGCAATCTTTTCTCTCATTGATCTTGTCAGTCAGAGTTAAGACTGAAAACCAAGCTGACACATGACTATTACAAAAACAATTTGTTTATTCAGTATTGTGTGTTTGAATTCATTTGTTTGTAGCTACTGAATTTATTGGTACTATGATTTGAGATTTATCTGTAACTGAGCATCTTTTAAAATGCTGATGAATACCATGGGACAAAAATGATAACACAATCTTTCTGGAGCAAGATACAGATTAGCCTGCTCAGTGCTCTGCTAGCAGTCTGACTGCTTAACATTCATCTGTGAATCCATCACTTGACAAAAAGCAAAGCAGTGCTGGGGGGGAAAAGCAAATGCAGCCTAAATACAGTGAGGAATTTCATATTTTCTGTTAGCACCAGAAACCTTACTTGTCAAACCAAAGTCATGCCCAGAAAACAAAATGAGAATTATTGCAGAAAAAAAAATTGAGAGCCAAACAGAAAGCACAACTAAGCCATAACGTAAAGCACTGTGTACAGCATCCTCAGGGTGATGTATGGCCGTGGACTCCTCACCTGAAATACAAAACAGCAGAGCTAGAAGTACCTGAGAAAGGGCCAGAGCCAGAGAACGGCCTCTGTCCCAGGGAGAAAGAAAATGGATGGAAGTGGTCAGACCGGGAAAGGGTCTTCAAACTAAGACTAGAAAGAAGATGGCAAGCAGGGATGCATTATTTACAAACCCAGAGATTGGAAGATACTCCATGACAGGATCAGACAAGCAGAAATAAGGTAAAATTAAACAGAGAAGGACACGCCTTGCCGTGCTACTATGTGTTGGAGAGTTCAAGAGATTTGAAAGGGGGTTAGAGAAATATCGGGGGGCAACAGAAAACCTGGCTCTGATGCTGGAGCTCTCCAGGCCACACACCGCAGAAAGCTGGCAGGCTTTGCTAGTGGAATAATCACTCTCCATCTGATATTTTTCCTCATACTTTTTCTGGCAACCTTATACTGATATTCCTCAGAGACGTGCTATTAGGCTAGACAGGCATTTTCAAGAACCAGGATGGCAATGGCTGTTTCTGTAAGTTCCATGGTATCTCACTGCCTGCCCAAAAGCTTTCAGGTGTCACCAGTGGTCACTGGAAGGCATTGGCTGTCCCATTGCTTCTGTGTGACCAGTTCCCCATATATTGATCTAGAAAAAATGGGGGTCCGTGCCATTGCCTTCTACGTACAATGCAGGACAGGCGATGGGTGCTTGGTTTGGAGATATACTATGCTTAAACGAGGAATACTTTTTATCTTAAATCACAGTTGTGGCAGGTTAAGGTAAAGTGTTAGCAAAGATCCTCCCTCATAGGGAAGTCTGCTATCTTTATGCGAGTTTTGCTGTTCAGCTGCAGCATAGCCAGGATACCACATTGCCCTGCTGCAGAGGACAGGAAAGGCTGGTCAACTGTTCCTCACTATGAGGTATTTCTGAAAAAAATGGTGCGATGGAACTCTACACTTGCATCTCAGGGAACTCGGAGTGAGTGAGCAAATGTGCCTGAAAAGGGAGGGAGCTTGTACGTCTTAAGCTGCATGCTCTTCTCTGCAACATCTTCACTATCCCAGTGTTCTTCAGGGCTGATTCTGAGCAGCTCCACCAACAGTTTCTGTTTTTTCTTCTCACTAGAAGGACGAAGGAAAGCGTAGATTCAGAATAACAGAACACGAGGTTTTTGCTTAAAAGTATGACAGAAGACTGGACTTAAAGGTCTTGCTCAAAGATTTCTTGAAATCAATGCAAAAAAAAATGACACAAATTTAAATAAGCTTTAGCTAGAGTCAACACCTCTGCATCCTAAATTCATGTGTTGTGTGGGAGACAGACACCAGCAACTGAGAGTCAAGACAATTCCCCATGACATCTTCCATATATAACGAAAGATTGTTTTTCAAAGGGGTATTGATATAATGTATATGAAAATCAGTCATATTACAGAGTTTTTGTACCAGCTCTTTAAGCTTTTGTTTGATATTACTCATTTTAGAAGAAAAGGAGCTCATACAATGCCACTTAAAATCATCAGAGTACAACACTAATAAATTCCCCTGTTCTGGGTTTGACTGTAGAAATGAGATGGAGACATCTCCAGAGTTATAAGTTAATTTCAGTTGTCAGCATGGATATTTGTGGTTTAAAGGACTAAGAATCTGCATTTCCCATAGGAAAAAATCTGGCTTTGGAAAAGCTAAGTGGGCTTGGCCCAAGTGAGCTTTCTGACTTATGTTGTTGCTTACCCAGTCTTCTGATGTTGATACTTGTCTTACAGAACCATAGGAAGTCCCCCTACTCCATTTCTCTTTGTTTTCTGTCTTTTATACAGGATATGAAGCAAAAAGAGACTACCCACTTAAATAGTAGCGTATAGTTCTTAGCAGGCTAGACATTACCACAAGGTATGTGTTCATGTTAAACCAATGTAAACACTAAGCACAGATCTTTAACCAGATATGACAAATCTTCATTGATAATCAAAATAATCAATTGGTAATCAACTGATTTAGTTTGGCTATATCAATACTCAAGACACTTTGTATAAATGTTTGTTATATACCTGTTCCCTTTCTTATGAGATGAGTCACGCTTCATATTCACAAATACGGGGACTGGAAAAGGTTAAATAATTTGCTTTATTGTGCAGCATGTTCATTGCAGAATGAAGAGAGAAGCTCAGGCTGCCCATCTTTCAGAGTCACAATAGAACTAGTCCCTGCCTTGTAATTCAAAGATTATAAAAAATTCTTTATGAGAAAATAAAATGTAATGTCAAGTACATCTATCAATTTAATCTTCTACTACATGAGTTTTCATTGTTCGAATGAAGCACCTTCTCTGTGTTTACTGTAAATCACATTTATGCATTCCTTTCTAGCCCCTCAAATGCCATAATTGACCTTTAGAGGAACTGAAAGGCTCCTTATTTGTTAAACACCAGCCTGCACAACTGATTTCTGCTGCCTCAGCTGACAGTGGTTGTAGCATTAAATATGTTCACAAACCTTCATTTTTCACATTGGTGAAGCTGTTTAAGATATCATTACCACATTAAACTTTATCTTGTGTTTGTTGAATAAATGAGAGAAGAACTCATCTTTAGAAATAAATTTAACTCTGCATTCATTTTATTAATTATCTGAGAATTTAAGTAGTTCATATATCACTACAGTTCACTGTGCTGGGATAAATTTTCAGTCTTTCCTACAGACTGGACAAATTTTGTTTGACCTATAAAGCAGTATAAAAAAAAATTATAGTGGTCATCAGAGTTTTCAATAATGAAGACAACTCATACAACTATCTCATATTTTTTCATTGCTTGGAGAGGAAAACAGAAGGAACGGTCTCCAGTGTAGTTTCTTCATTCCCAAGCTTTCAGGTACTGGTTTTCCAAGTACAATAAAGTTGCTCAGTAAAGTTTTTTGTAATAAGGATGTGCAGCTCTAAATTTTGTGATATTTTAAATGAAGGTAAACTGCACAAACAAGTTGTAAGAATAATCAAAAAGACAAATGCAGGTATACTCCTAAAATGCATCAAGGGTTCAGAAGTACAGCAGCATCTGATGCTTCTTGTGATATTTCATTTCAACACTCATTCATTCAGGATGGGAAAATAACTCAGGATCTGGTGCATTTTTTTAAATCTGAAAAATGGTCATGGACCACTCTAGAGCTGAATCTGGGTTGTTCTATCTATTTATCTATATATCTGTCACATTTGAAATTATTTTTCTATATTTTTCAGCTTCAGAGATTCCTAGCAGGACTGTAAACCTTTTAGCACTATTGTGTTGAAAGATCCTCTCCTTCCAGTTTTTAAGATGATGTGACAAATATAACGGGAACTGCTGGAGCTATGTGGTGAAGCAGGATCGTGCTGTCAGAGCCTACCGCTAAGAAACAGAAGGGAAGGAAATGAGAAAATGAGCTGTGGGGAAATTCAGCATTTATGATTTTTACTTTTTTTCCTATATTTTTATCTTTAGTGTTCCAGGGGGCCACTGAGTTTCCTGTTAATTTGCTGACCACTTCTAGGTGGTCAGATGGTACTGTCACTGGAGGACATAAAAACAACTGTAGGTCTTATCAGTAGCAAAAACCAAGCTGAAACACAGGTAGAAGTTCAATTTTTAGCTTAATGTACAGGTTTGCTGAAGTGCAGAACTGAAAAAAAATTGAATATTAGCAGAGCTTATGGCTAGAAAAAGGAAGAAAATTATACCAAATGCACCTAGTAGGTCATTTTTATGTTCTCCAATCCTTAGTTTACAAGTGTTGACGGACTTAAAACCTTTGCAGAACTAAGATTTTTTTTTTTTTTTTTAAGCTGGATTTAGTTGGTCAATAGAGAAAATAGTTTTGTATAATACACTCAAAGATGTTAAGCTTAAGATGTTAAAAACTGATTCTATGAGAGAGTATATTACTGTCTGTGATGAAATTTATATGCGAGGTCAAACAAAAACTGGTCATTTCAAAATCAGTTTGATCTGGTTTGGGGGGCTTTTTTTTGGGTTTTTTTTTTTGGTTTGTTTTTTTTTTTCTGAAATACCCTAGGGTGTGGATTTTGCAGTCTGGTCACGATCTTGTAGCTATTTATTAATACATGAGAATAAGAGATAGAGATGCTTTAAAAAACCTGAAAATGGATCCTTTGACAGTTAAAACGCCGTGTTTCTGAGTCTTCAAAGAACAGCGCTCAGATGGGTGTCACTGGGAAACAGCCACCAATAGCATTGATATGAAAGCGTGAAAGCCGGAATCATAAACGCCTGTGGTCACACACGTGGTTGCATGGGTTCACCTCCTGCAAATGACTCAGTTAAACTTCTCTTGAAGCCAAGTAACCTGGACTAAGGTCTATATTTCAGAAAGGTATTCAGACCACGTCAACCAGGCTCTCCTAACAGATTTCAAGGACTAGAAATTTCTGTTAATTCAGTGTCACGTGATGGGGAGCAGGAGCTCTGATGAGAGGTGGTAAGTGAAGTAATCTTTGGGCATTCAGCAGCTATTGGAACATACGGTCATTTCTTTCAGGTTCTGTTTCTGAGAATACAGTGAAAATCTGCTTTTTTCAGAAATGAGGATGAAGATGGGTAGTGATGGGCAGTTTTTTATTGAATGATGGACAGTTCTTCTACAAATGTGTTCATCATCAATCCTTAATATAAAAATGTAAAGCCTAAACATTAAACTTCATTCAAATTAATCTAGTTTATAAAAAAATACATTGATTTTTGTAGTTAGAATTACAATACTTCCTTAGCCCTGAATCTTTTCACATAGACTCCTACTTCTCTGAAGTACCTGCTCTGGGTGATATAAGAAGTAGCAATTTCTTCTTTTTCAATTTTTTTATTTTAATCAGTGGACTTTGTTCAGACATGTTACAGCCTTTCGTCCCTCTGCCCAAATGTTCTGCAGGGATCCCCTCTTACCTGTCAGCAGCGCAGGCTGCTCAGGAACTCAGGCAAGTTTTGGACTATAACCTAAAGATGACAAGGCGCAGATTTTTTTGGTGTGTATTCTAGAAAGATGATCTTCAGTCACGGAGGAGCCCTGCTTGGGAACTCAGGACTCTGGGTATCCCAGGGATGCAGGGACAGGCCATGCTAAAGCAGCTTAGCTACAGAGCAGTGTACCCCTGAGATAAGTGACACTTGTTTTTTCTTTCTTGTCTCTCTGCAATTTCAAGAAATATCTCTGATGGAAATAAGGCAGTTGGAAAGAAGCAGCAGCTTTTGCACTGTAAGAGGCTGTGCAAACCACTTTGAGTTTAGGGAATTTTAGGGGGTCTGAATATCCCTCCCCAGGGAAGCCCTGCAGCTGCTCTGAACACATCAAGGATGAGCTTAAAGCTATTTTGGTCCCTCTTTTCCCATAAATCATGTAGCGGTCTTCCAGTACCTCAAGGGGGCCTACAAGAAAGATGGGGAGAGGCTGTTCAGTAGGGCCTGTTGTGACAGGACTAGGGGTAATGGTTTTAAAATAGAGGGGGGTAGATTTAGATTGGATATTAGGAAAAAATATTTCACGATGAGAGTTGTAGAACACTGGAACAGGTTGCCCAGAGAGGTGGTGGATGCCCCATCCCTGGAAACATTCAAGGCCAGGCTGGATGGGGCTCTGAGCAACCTGATCTGGTTGGAGGTGTCCCTGCTCCTTGCAGGGGGGTTGGACTAGATCACCTTTGAAGGTCCCTTCCAACTCTAACCATTCTATGATTCTATGTATACTACAATAATTGTTACCCAAGGTGCAGCACAGAAAAAAGTGTTATCTAAAGACAAAGATGTGTGCGGTAGGACTGGGGAACAAGTACTGGTCTTATGCAACTTCCTATTACATTCTGCAGATGATGGTAGAAAATCTGTGTAATAGTTGAAATACAAATTCATTGGAATTCAGATTATTCAATTACTTAGCTTTTTGTGAATATTTAAATAGAGGACAGTATATATGTAAAAAAAAAAAACCTCTACCAGGAATAATCAAATACATAATCCCATAACACACTATATGTCTGTGAGTGCCTATGAGATTTCTTTGGTATATCTGGGATACTATCCCACAGCAAAGTTCTGTGTTATGGTGGCTATAAAATGTTGTGTCTTGTGACTGAGGCAGTGTGAAAATGAAATGAGGGGCCTTGTCTTTGAATTACAGGGGGAAAAAAAAAAGAATAAAATATCCATTAAAAACAGCAAGATCCTTGTAAACTTTCACAGCATCCCATGAATACTGGAATGAATCTGTGGGTCAGGTTTTTTTCTAGTTGATTTGCTTAGTAAAGTAATTGGATAAAAAAGAAAATATTCACTCAAGCTGGTAAAACTGTTAAGACAGATGCGATCCCATACATGTGTACTTTTCTAGTTATAAATAAATTCAGAGCTCCCTCTAGTGAGATTTCAAAATACAATGATATGCTTTTTCTGTGAGGAAATTTTAAAGTAAAATCAAACATTTCATTATTCCATCAAGCAAAAATAATTAAACAAATCTGGATAATTAATTCAAATAATTTAGGAGGTGCAGAAATGTGAAGACATTTCCTCTGCAGTTTCCTGTTTCTCACCCCCCAAAATGTTGTAACTGATTTCCAGTCAGTGTGCCTCCCTGTTTCTTCTCTCTTTGCTTTCATGGACTATTTATAAATGAGTTCCACAGTTCAGGTTCAGCTTGAGAATCATAAGCCTTTTTAGCCATTTTTTTTCATTCTTCGGAAGTACAGTATCTCAATGATTTGAGCCTGTACACTTGCCAGATGCGTTTTCTCATGAGTTTTCCATGATTTCCTGCTCCCAGTCATTCGCGTGTGAAATGCCTTTCCTGTGATATTTTGGTGCTTCAAGGCCTGATTTCAGTAGGAATACGAAGAAGCGTTGACAACTGTGAAGATGATGAATTGTCAGGGAGTCCTTCAATTAAGTTAATTTTGTCTTTGTTTTGAGAAATGGGGCTGGGGGGGAAGAGAAGGCTCAGATCATCAGTTGATATAAATAAACTCTATTTTAGGCCCAAACAGATCTGTCACAAGCCACTTAGGGGGGAGCAGTATCCGGTCTGCCTATATCTAGATTTTTTTTTTTTTTTTTTTTTTTTTTTCTGTCAATGCCCAGAGAGCCCAAACAAAATCAGACACTCGCTATAATAGGAAAGGCTCGTCCATTTTGTATGAGAAATAACCAGTGCTCCAAAGTCATCATGAGCTAAATATAATACAGATAAGACCTAGGGGAAAGGGAAGTGGTATTATCCCATTTGATATGGAAAAAATGTTGGTACTACTTCCATAAAGGAATCAGGGGTTTGTCCTCACTGTTGGGTTAGAGGTACATTTGGGCTTAATCTACCTAGCCCTGAGCTTCCTTGACACTTCTCTCAGAGAGGTTGTTGATGCCCCGTCCCTGGAAACACTCAAGGCCAGGTTGGATGGGGCTCTGAGCAACCTGATCTAGTCAGGCATGTCCCTGCTCCTTGCAGGGGGGTTGGACTAGATGACCTTTAAAGGTCCCTTCCAACCCTAACCATTCTATGATTCTAAATAATAAAACCTACTGGGAGGAAGGGTATCTCCATTTGTGTACAGTCCTCTCTGTGTGTTTAGAAGTCTCCTGGACCACAGCAGACTCTTGTTTTGCCGCTTTGGAAACAAATGAACCAAGGTATTTATTGACTGCATCTGACTTAGATGCTGCTCTCTGCTAATAGGCATTCTTCAGTTTTTATGCTGCCAACAATTTGTAGCCCCAGTTTAAGGCTAAATCCGGACAATTTCTAGCTGTCCTGACTGTAGGCTTTGATTCTGCTGGCAGTCATTAAGCGTGCTTCACCTACTCAAAAACCTCAGTTCGGACTTTGTTAGGAAAGTTCAGAATTTAATTGCAGCTAGTAAATGCCATTCAGCACTGAAACTGCATAAGCAAACACCTTCTAGAGTTCACTTTTAAAACAAAATACCAAAAAGTTTGTATTGACTGCATGCCTGTGCCAAATTAACTGTTTAAGGGGATAGGAGGTATCAAGAAGAGGTTCTGTGTTTTTTTCTATAAGATTTTTTTAAAAATAATAGTAGTATATTAATTTCTTTTCTACAGGATGTTCTCTCTTAAGTTATCTACCCCTAGTTCACTTCGTGAAGGTAGTCTGCGTTGACTTTATTACTATCTGGTGCTGTCAAAGAGTCATTTCAACTTGAACTGATTTATGTGACTCCCTAATCATTATCACATCTCTGCAGGACAAGCAGAGCAGTGCATGCTGATCTTTGACCCTGGTGTATCTTTATGTCAGAGAAGTGGAAGCATGATTTCTAGTAGCTGCTTCTGTTAGATACATTGCAGTACCAGATTTCTTCTTTTAGGGAGTTTTTGTTTGGATATCCGCAGGAAGACTTTGGCACTCCTTTGTTCCCTACGTGATCAGGAGATATATCTGAGCGAATCAACATTATTTAGGCTTCAGCGTGTGATGCTTTAATAGGCTCCTTTTTTCTTCTTTTTTTTTTTAGTCTGTATATACTTTTGGAAGAACATCTGTGAAGTTAATGGTTTTAGGATATGTTTTCCTTAGGAAGCATACAACACTTACAGTGAAATGTGGCCTTAGACTTACATTCTTTGTCTTAAGTTAATTTTTAAGGTTGTTTCTTGCATGAGAATTTGAGATTAAATCTTTCTTAGTGGGCACTTTCCAAATGCTGTTAATGAAGAACTGGCGCAGACTGGGGAAATAAACAATTTAAGCAGTTTTCTTTCTTGCTATAATGCTATCTCTTGGATAACGAAACAATAGTGTGTTACTTAGGATGGCAAAAAGATGACAGAAAGACTTAAATGTGTTTTGCAAGCTATTTTAATATATGTAAAATAATAACATATATTTCAAAAAACTTCTGCACAAAACTAAATTTCTGGCAGGTTTCCCAAGAGACTGGCCTTTGGATTATTTTAGGTAAAATAGATCAGTTTACCTAATGTTGAAAAAAGAATTAGAAAATACAGAGAGGTGATGTTTGTTGCTTATATGTGGAGTGATGCTTTCGTACATTTTACAACGACAGAGTTAATCTTTTGATTCCCGAGAATCCAAATTAAAATTATTGAAATTAAGACTTTTTTTCTTTCTACATATTGTATGATAAGGAAAAATATTGTTGTTACTGAGCCAAATATACTGCTAACCAGAGGCAGCAATTTTACCCATGGTAACACAAAACCATGAAGAGGACCTGATGCTTTCCATTAGCACCAGTGAAGGTAGAACTGTTAATTTCATTTGATGTTTTGATCTGCTGCCGTAAATTTTGCGACAGAAGGTTGCTCTAAAACTTTCCTTATGTGCTTATTGGCTAAGTAAATCGGAGGCTAGTAAAATTCTGATCAGATTATCGTGCAATCAAAAAAGAACATGTACAGAGTACAGATCTGCAACATTTATTTTTAAGTGCAATTGAACTTATACATAAAGTGAAATAAAAATGTGCTCCTATTTTCAATTAATGCAGTAAGGAAAGAATTTATGTTGATACTGTTGAAGTGACACTAAACATGAGAAAAACACAAGAGCATGCTGAAGAACCATTCATTCCCCCTGAAGCTAGAGTCACAATTTTCCATCTAGTTGACGGGCCAGCAGTAGAAATCACTTGACCTTGAGGCAAGATAACTCTCAAATAGTAATAGTTCAGCTGTTCAAGCTAGTCTTGTTCATTTCTAACAATTACTGTCTTGAGTGAGAGAGGTTTTAAATTTACACTGTTCCCTGGAAATTTGTTCTGAAATAACCATTATATTCCCATTTTACTTAAATATTTTTTCTTTTAATAGAATAGTGTTTCATATTTCTTCATTTTCATACCACTAGTCTACATGTGGAGAATAGATTGAATTATCCTTTTGGGTGTCTCCTTTTAGATTTACGTTGTCATTGTGATAATGGATATTAGCAATCTCTTCAATTAGTTTCAATGCTCCTAAAAAATATCTAAATGAACGTACGGGAAGATTTACTGAAAACTAAAGGGTAACGTATCCAGATCAAGAATGGTACATATGACAGTAAACAACATTGTTTACTTTTCTGTTCTTTGACATCACCACTTTTCACCATATCACCTGGGCACACCCTCAAAACTCGGTAGATTCACACTTAGAAGTTAAACTTGGATGGCTGAAAAGAATCTTATGGGATTCAGCATATCGTAGTTTCTTATTCTACTTCATGTCACAGGCTTTCTGGTTTGCCAGGGCACCAGCAGGCCCATTGATGTTGTGCTCCTCTAGATAGAATTATTTAAACTTGATGATCTTTATATCACCACTGCAGAAATTATTTTTTTTTATTATTTACAGAACTATCCAAGGGGAACATGCCATTTTTAAAGGAACGAAA
Source organism: Ardeotis arabs (assembly GCA_011801015.1). NCBI lineage: Eukaryota > Metazoa > Chordata > Aves > Otidiformes > Otididae > Ardeotis > Ardeotis arabs. The sequence goes on along the minus strand of JAAGAY010146570.1, from coordinate 4,498 downwards.
ATTTCATTCATTGGAGTTTCATTATTTGCTCTAATAAAGTATGCTAAGGTAGTATCTTTGATTCCAGCCTTTATCACCTAGAATAACAATGTGTTTCATAAACCTCTAGGCATGTAAAGGAGCACGTGCTTTTAATAAGTCTGTCTGCTTCCACTGAGAGTCCACCTAAGCTTCTGCAGGTTTTTCTAAAGTTCCAGGTTTGCTGATGTGGCCTTATGATTTTGATTTATTTATTTAATGGAATTTAAGTTCTTTGAGAATCCTGATTTTATCCAGATATGCTCTTCTTTAGGTTATGAATGCTCTCTGCTAAAAGTGAACAATTAATAATTATGAATGCTGGACATACCTGTGAGATGGTCCTTTTCCAAAATGTTTATCCAAATAGATATATCCGTTTCACAGGGCAGGGAAAGCCCTGTGAGAGAGAGAGAGAGAAGGAAGTGTCATATAAACGGTAGGAACATGAGTTTGAAGGCTGCTGGTAAGCTGCTGTACGAGGAGGTATTGCTGGCTACATTCAGAGAGCACTTACTGGTACTGGTGTGGCTGCCAAGGTGACATAGACCTTGGGTCTGAGCTGTTGAGACTCTTTGCCACCATGCAGTCAACCTGCATGAGCATCATTTTCTCCTCTTGGTGCTGCAAAGAAATACAAAAACTTTAGCTCTGCTACAGGCGTTTAAAAGAGTCCTAACAACTGGTCTCTGTGTTAGCAGGGGAAAACTCTTTGGTCTTTCATTTTCACTAGTGCTGTGATAGAATTATTTCTCATCTCACACTCCAGCGCAACGTGTGCTTGGTTTGTCAGTGGGAACCATTTTGGCCAACCAGACTAACCCACAGGACACAGCTGAACTCTGTAGTTGCCTATGCTGAAGGGCCTGAAAAGAAATTCTGGACTTTCACCTGTCTGCCAAAAATGACCTTTCAGTAAGGACCACAGGAGGGTGGAAGATGTCTACACAATCTTGCACAAAATTAAATGCATAAATTTGCCCAAATGCAAATAAAAATGGTGCACTTCTAAAATTTCACATATTGTTTGTTATAACAGCAGGAATTTGAAGTACATGACAAGTGCGTGTTTGTATAGACAGGTAAAATTCTGTAAGTCCACGTTTCTGTCAGCCACAGTAGGCCTGAGATGGCATCCTTGTTTCTCATGGCATTGGGTTGGACCACTGCTATATCTGCAGCAGCCATGCTATAAGGGTATCACAGACCACTGGCAAGTAACAAGTAAGGGCTGCATGCTTGGCAAGTCATGCAGCTGTATCAATCCGCCCAGCCTGACTATTTCTACAGAAGAACCAGAACTCTCCATCGCCCCATCTTTTGCACTCATCCTCTCCATCCATGTGGCTGTTAGGAGTGTTCAAACAGGGAGTGCGTTGTGCCAGGGACAGAGGGACAGACAGATGATGTTACCTGCAGTGGAATGAAGGCAGTTCTTTAACAGCTGTCTTTGGTATTAACATAGTCTCTAAATAAAATATGGCACACAGAAATGCTGCGCATTGGCTCCCGGGTGTCGTAGAGGCACAGTGGGGATTCCCAGGGAAGAAAACACTAGCCCTGGTCAGAGAGAGGGGTCAAACTACTGACATAGTTAAAAGAGAAAAATTGCGTTGAGAAGAGTCCAGAATGTGTTGAAACAAAAGACAAAATAAATTTGGGCTTACAAAATGATTAAAAAATAAATACACTCCTTATAAAACAGTGTGAGTATTCAGTATGTTTTCTGTATTTTGTCTCTTCCTTAACTATGAATTAATTTTTGCAGCAGTAATTCTTTGTAGAGTTTGCAGAAAACAAGCACTGTAAACATCACGCTACAGTTATAACCTGGAAAAACAACCAGTTCAAACAAAATGCAAAGAGCTCTGGAAGGCAGACACTCATTGAACAACAAACCCCATCTGAGCGTGCAGGGCAAGATGCTCCCTTTTTTCAAACGCACTGAAGATCCAGGTGATCCAGATTCCTGGTGATCCAGGAATATGGCTGGTCTATAGTGGTTACACATAGATGTTGTTAAATGAAGATCTGCATGGATTCAAATAAGCTGTTCTAGTACTTCCCAAGTCCCGGGGCTAATCATAGAATGGCAGTATTGGAGAGATGCAAGCGAGATTTTTGCAAAGATCTTGCAGATAACTTGATTGAAAACAGAAGTTAACCTCCTTTCAGACTTTGCTCATCTTCTCAGCGACACAGCTAGCCTGAATCCAGCCGAGTTCCTGCTCCAGTTTCCATTCCTGAGCGCAGACGTACCCAGCTCAACCTCAGCCCTGCGAGTGGGCAACCCCACGCCTGGTTTGCTGCTGGAGCCCGGTGCTGTCAGTGTGTTTACACAGCCCCTACAGCTCCTCAGGATATGTTTTTTAATGCATTTAGCATGTACACACCAGCGTTCCCACTTCAGTAAAGCAGCTGGGTAGGTCATGGGCCAGGAAAAGAAAAATGTCGATCCTGTCGTAGCTGCCTATGATAGCAAGGGCACAACGCTGTGATCTTAAAAGATTGAGTGCTGCGTTGCAGAGTAAACCTCCCAAACTCCAGGTGTATCCTATCTACCAGATGTTTCCTTTTTCTCTTACTGAATCTGTTCTAGGAGGCACAGCTTCCTATAAAATATTAAGTATTTATCACAGCAGCAATTTTTACCCAGCTGAAACCGCATGCCATCAAATATCTTTTCCTGTGGTCACATAAATATTTAATTGGTGTGAAGTGGGCTTGGGGAGAGCAGAGATTTGAATTCTTTCTTACACTTTCTAGAAGAACATTTGTCATGAGACTTATGGCTGTTTGGTGCTGGTAGATGCAGCTCCATTAATAACCAGGGAAAATGGAAAGAAAACCTAGGACTGAATGACCAGGTGTGGGTAGGGTCCAGATGGATGGGTCCAAGGCAAGGAAGGAATAGAAATGAAAAATAGAAATGAAAAATTTAAGTTTCTTTGAAAATTGTAATATTCTTAATATCTTGTCTCTCCCTTACTCCATTGCATGTTAAAATAGGGATAACCTTAGCACTCATGGATCATGACAGTATTCATTTTTAAGCGGTTCCTTGCAAGTACTTGTAACTGGATTGTTTTCATCGCTCTTGGTTGTGATTTCTGGTTTCAGCAGCTTCTGAAGAAAAAAAAAAAAAAAGATATTTTAACCAACTGGTACAACTGGTATATCTTTCAAAATACAAAGCTATGGTTGAAAAACAAGAATCAATAACAAGTGGGGACTATTTGTCTGAGGCTCTCCAGAAAGTTGCAGCTTGCTTCCTCTTCCTGATGCCTCTCCCAAAATCTGCATCTCAGACAAAAGCAGTGGTAGAAAAATGACAAGTGCCTCATATTCAAACAAACAGCTGCTGCAGGGAGGTATCAGTGAGCATTTTCCTCCCACCATACTTGAGCATTGTTTTGCACATTTTATTTCTCCAATACTGACAGAAGAACAGAAATGAAAGCCAGAAAAAAGTTCAAAGCCCACGTTCCTCGGTCACCTCCTGTTCTCATCTTCTGCTCTTTTCTGTGAACGCAGGCTCCTTTTTGCAATGTAAACAGTTTCCCCATTGCGAGTCCTCTCCTGTAGAACAATTCATCATCACCAAGATTAACAGATTTATATTATCACCATTTCTGCTGCCACATGTCACCAGGGTGGTCCTCCCTTCTAAGTCCAGGGAAGAGGTCCAGATACACAATGTTTGTAGCAGTAGGGATTCTCTTTATTTGTGTACATTCCGAAGAGGGTAGACAGTTTACAGAGAGTATGCTGTGATTTTTCTTTGAGGGGGAAGGGGAAAAAAAAAAAAGCTGCTAGAGACATAATTTTTAAAGCAACAGTGAAAAACTTTAAGTTGGTGTAACCACTCTTGACAATGCTAGTTGTGAAGTTAGATTAGTTCTCTTGGGCTTATTCAGTTTTTGCAATATTTTGTTCAGAAGGTGAATACATCTATATATTGGGTTTTAGGGACTTCTCTTTTTTTCTCCTTCTTCACTGAATTCTTCCATGAGCAAACAGGGAATGGATTTATAATCTTTCCTTTATCTAAATTTTACTTTTATTTGATTTCTCATACAATATAGTTCTGACTTTCTTGGAGGGTGCTTATCTTGCAACTTCCTAAGCTAAAGCAGCAGCTGATGCTCGTATGACTGGAGCGTCAACATGGAGAGGTACAGGCTTTTCAGAAAAGACAGGAAGGGCAGACGAGGAGGGGGTGTTGCTCTCTACATCAGCAACCGGCTGGAGTGCGTGGAGCTCCACCTGGGGATGGAGGAGGGGCTGGCAGAGAGCTTATGGGTCAAGATCAGAGGATGGGGACGGACAGGGGATGTTACGGTGGGGGTCTGTTACAGGCCGCCTGGCCAGGAGGACAGAGCAGACGAAGCGCTCTATAGCCAGATAGGAGCAGCGTCGCGGTCACAAGCCCTGGTCCTCATGGGGGATTTCAACCACCCTGACATCTGTTGGAGAGACA
>JAAGAY010146569.1:0-34045 GCA_011801015.1 Ardeotis arabs | reverse complement strand
CCTGTCCTTATCTCAAACCTCGAGCCGTTTTTCTTCTATTATCTCCCCCTGTTCTCTCGGAGGGTGGGGGGAGTGAGAGAGAGACTGCGTAGTCTGGTCCCGATCCGGGCTGAACTACGACACACCTCATAAATGACAAAGAGGGGTCCCTAGACTTGAGAGATGTCTGCATTATGGAGAGTAAACAATCTCTGAAGTTTGAACCTTCACATGAATGCAGACTGCCTTTGCGAAGCCAACTGAGCATCACATTCGGTCGTGACATTTCTAAAACCTCACAACTTTTTAATAACATAAAGTTTATACTTTTCTTTACATACTTAAGTTCAATAAATATTGATCATATTAATGCTTGATACAGCTACACAGGGAGTTTAAATTCTTTTATCTTAAGGTCTTAGGTGAGCTAAAAGTTTAAGGTGATTTAAGGATTTAGATCAGTAGAAAATAATAAATTGTCTTTAAACCTTTTACGCAGCTTAGCTGCAGCTTTGCAGGCCATTCATAGTGTATTTTAAACATCTTAAGTCTTCTTTGTGCAGCAGAGATTGCCTCAAATCCAGCATGTTTCAAAGCAGACTCGGTTATACATTACGTCCCTCTCAAAGCGATCTAGGACACTGAAACGACTCCTACCCGAAGTTTAATTTCCCCCCACAAACATTCATGAGTTTAGGGATGCTGTAAACAGTTTTCTTATGGCTTGGTCTTGCAGTGCCTCGTAGGCAGGCTGTACCCAGCCCCGAATGGAGCTCTCCTGCTCCCTGTTGTTTCCAGCTTCTGTGACAGTGGTCACTGGGAGAGGAGGCTGCAGGGGCCAGTAGTACCACTTCATATAGTTGCAGAATAGTTTTGGTTGGAGGCAACCTGTGAAGGTCATCTAGTTCAAGGGAGAACACTTTAAATGTATAAACAAGTTTTAGTTGTTTGGGGTTTTTTTGGTCATTTTTTTTGTCTGTATCAGTTCTTTGGATTCTCTGAGGAAGTGAATAATAAGTGAAAGCACAGGTAGTACAGTGCTACAATTCACAACTGTTTTCCTATTTAAGCAACTTCTAAAGAAAGATGAATTTGAAAACGTGGGGAATGTTTCTGAAGCAGCGCAACGGGAATCGCTACGCGTGGGATCCACCACAGGGCGGTACTTCCCTCCCTGCAGCACCCTGCCCCAGCAGAGCGAGACACGGGCTGCCGCGGGCCCAGGGCTCGCTGTGAGTAGCCAGCAACATCTCCAGCCACCACACCTCCTTCTAGTGAAAACTGGGCATTCAAGGTGGCAAGTATTAAAAACTGTAGTGGACGTAACATGAAAACAACTATTTTCTCTGTTTCATTCCAGAGCTTTGCCTGCATTTGCTACGTCAACATCTCCCAAACTTTGCGCACCTACAGAGCACTGTGAGACATCACGATTTCTTTCACAACCTGATCAGCCTTAGTAAATTTTTGATTGAAAATGCTGTGCCCTGTTACAGAGCTACAGATGGGGAAACTGAATCAAAGAGTGGGGGAGTGTTTGACTCTTTTCCAGATGATTTAACTGGAAACAGAATTGGGCTCTTTGCATCTTCTCTTACTCACATGGGAAGTCCAAGTTAATGGCTGGTAACGTCCAGCATATACCTACACCAATAACTGTGTATTGCTGCTGGGCTTTATTTCCATTCTTAATTTTATTAACTTATTCACGTAATAAATTATTTTCAAGATAATATTCATTGACATTAAAATGTAAGAATTTTTGAATACAAATTATGTGACGTATTAAAACAACCCACTTATATTTGTTCTCAAATAACTTTGCATTTAAATGCCATTTTGCAAAATTAATAGTAATGCTAGTTTTATGCAGTATTTCTCAGCATGATCTAATTTGAATAATATGATTTGAAAGTTAGTTCTGAGCACATTTTAGTAAAACTATAGCAATGGTCTTTGAAAAGCATCGAGTGGGAACTGTGGAAATAAAGACAACCCCCGAGTATCTGACAGTTCCCTACTCTTAGGTGACTTTGTTGGGCCCTCCTTTCTCAAATGCTCACTGGTCTGTAATTAGCTTTCTGTTTCACAACTGTTCTTGAAGTTTTGTCTGAGCTGTAAAGTTTTTGCAGCTCGTTTTCCTTCCAGCCTAAACTTACACTTGACCACTTTGTATGCATAGGTTGTGTGCCAGTGTTGTCTTTTATTTTAGACAGGTCTCCTTTCCCCAGTCAGCCACCCCTTGTTAGGCTGAGCAGCCAGACGTCTCACACCCATTTTCCTAACCTTCTCGCTGACCTCTCTGTGCATCTTCCAGCTGGAAGGTATCTCCCTGAAACATGGGTGACCAGGATGGTATGCAGTTTTCCATATGGTATCACCTGGGCCTCGTACAAAGACATGAATGCTTCCCTATTTTTACTGGAAATACCTCCCCTGCTGCCCTCGTAGTCACCTTTTCAAACAAAGAAATTGAGTGAGTCTGGCAAGGTCTACCTTTAGTAAACCCATGTTGCATTTTATCCCATATTGCTTTTACCTTTGCATCATTAATCAGATTCCCCACAGAATGGTATTTTAAAACCTAGCAAGCTATTCAAGTGGCTCTAATAGACCTGTAAATATGGGTCAATTTTTTCACCTTCTTAACTGCAGGTCATATCCTTGCTGTTCCTCAGTCCGATGGCACTGATCACAACTTGATTATTTTATCAAAAAGATTTACTAACAGACTTAAAAAACTGTGTGGCAGAGTTTTCCTAACTTAAAGCAGGATATTTCCGCATCCTTCTAATTTGAGCACGCTGGTTACCTTTGTCTTACCGAAGCTGTACATTTTCTTTGTATTCAGTATTCAGTTTGGCTGACTTACCTGCAGTTTTGTCCTTTGAAATAAATAATCTTACTTAAAAAAAAAAAATTGCTGTGTTTCCCATTTAATTTAAGCTGGAACAGTTTGTAATAACTTTGTAAAAAATATTTTCTGTGATTGGCTGCCTTGTACAGCTCCTTTAATATGAACCAAACCAAAACCAACTATATACTGTGATCATCTCATGTTTGTTGAATGAAGGTTACTAAGGATGAAAGCACTTGTTGGTCTTCCCAGCTAATGGTATTGTCAGACTGTACTACCATTAGAAGCATTTGGTTGGTTGCTAACCTAGGCTGTCATGATTTGCCATAATAGCATTTCTGACAGCACTTACCTCTCGAACAACCTTAGAGAGATTGTTGGGCATAGCCAAATGTGGTGGTGGAATTTAGTGGCTGATCACTGGAAAATGTCTTTGTCCGCCAGCAGTGATTTTTTTTTCTCAAGCTCTACTTGTATATTGGTGCCATCTTTCTTTCTTATTATGGCTTCCTTCTCATATAACTGCCCTATAAAATTCAGGTTATTTTTAAAATTTCAGGTCAAATTCAGTGGTCTCAAGAACAAAAAGAAAAAAAAACCCAACTATATCCATCTCAGGAACAATATTGCATGCTTTAAAATATACTCTTGCTGTGGATTTTTGAAAAATCAGTGAGGCCAAGCATACTCTATAAACTATGTTAGAAGTGTTCTCAGTTGTCAAAGCGAGCTTCTTTTATTTATGCCTTTGATTAGCTGTTATTCAGTTTGGGGACATAGGGAAAATTTGGGAAGAGTGGAAGCCCATAATGAATGGCCAAGAGAACACATTTTTCTAAAACAAAAAAAAAACCCACCGACCAGACTATTCTATAAGCAAATGTGCCCAATGGAGATAGTCCAGATAACTGCACCTGGACACCACCTGGATATAATTAAGGTCTCAGAATGGAAGATGTGTTAAACTAGATGCCAGAAAATATAACGATGTCTCTCCTTTATTCACCTGCTGTAAAGGGACGGGAGATGCTCTGAGATAGATAGTGCAGGAGCACGGACCCATAGGACTCTGGGTACCTCTGAGGAAGATCTGCTGTTTTGGCTCTACCAGTGTCCCTATATACATATATATGAACTAGATTTTCACTAGTTCTCTACCCTGCAAGGAGCAACCAGACACAACGGGTATTGCTATGGTTTACACTGTCTGTGCAAGAAGGAATTCCCTTGAGTTGCTGCTGTTCTCAGTCCACAGGCCAGGCACAGTCCTTGTGTGTCTCCTGTTCTCCTTGAAAGCGTTAATTCTTCTTAAAACAGCACGCACCATGTTGCTTCTCTCACCCATTACTGCCTGTGTTATTTATTTTTCAATGTGTCATTCATCACTAAACTTCAGAAACACTCATTTCATGTGCTGCTCTACTATCCTGAAGTGGAGAAAAGACAATAAAGTTTGCAAATATTTAAATGTGGGCTGTTCAGAGATGGACTTTGTTGAAATGAAATGTAATGCTTAGGCTGAAAAAAGTGAAGGGGGAAAATTAAGTTCAGCAATGCAGCATATAACAATCAGTTGGTTAAAAGGTAATGTAGTGCCTTCATTAAATGCAAAAAATCTCTGTTGAAACAGGATTAGTACAGCAGGGTTGTGAAGAGCCAGAGGTAAATAATGACTCACAGCAAACAGGCCTCAGTAGGAAAAAAAAAAGTTTCAGCCTATTGTGATCAGAAACTGTCCTCATATATGTTCAAAATCATGCTAAATCTCATTATCATAATTTCTGTAGTAAAAGTAAATGGAAAAAAAAGCAGTATGAGTAAAGACTTTCTATATATTATTATGTTTTGTTAGTTTTGTAGAGGAACTTGGGACAGGAGTCTGTTGCAATAGACAATGCAAAGGGTAATTCGGTCCCTGACTGACTTTCTGACCTGATGCTCCAAGGGAGGGACAAAAGGAGAGGTATGCAATCAGATATTATCACGATTTGCTTAACTGGAGGCTGACAGACAAGCTGGACCAAGTTTTGACTGTGCTAGGTGCTTTATAATCACAGAATGACCTGGGCCTTGCTGAGGAAGTGTTAATTGATACTCATGCAATAAGATAAAATAAAATTAGTACATGAAGAACATCTGAGCCAGATGTGACTCCTTCTCAGCCTTCACAGATCCTGGAAGAGGTGGGTCTCGAAGAGGGATCTAGGATGGTGGGTCAGACCTGTCTTGTCTATCTGTCTATTATTGGGTTCAGTATTGTTCCTCATTAATAGAATAGACGGTAACATATAAATATGCGATGATACATATGTAAGAGCAATAGTAATGCTGAAGTCCTTGCCAGTGCACAGGGTCTTCTGATACCTCTCTCCCCTTTGGGACTCGCATGTCCTTGATGTGAGGGTTTGGTGATTCATCTTTGAAGGAGAAGCTGGGAACATCTTGAGGACCCAGTAAGTGACCAGCGTTGTGGTGGGAAGAGCATGCTCCAGGAGAAGGGATTAGCGTAGAAGAAGGTGTGAAAAGGAGAAAGAAGGGAGCAGTAGGTTCATTTTGCTGCTTGTGGCTCAAAATGGGAAGCAAGCTAAGCAGAGGAGCAGGGCCCTTGGGAAGAGGAGGGCAGGCAGAGGAGGCCTACACTTCGAGAAGCTTGACCCTCATGCAGCAAAGGACTTTAAAGCAAGAGGTGAACTTGAAATGAGGATAAGGAAAAGGGCAGACAGTTACAAAGATGTAAGGAAATCTGTTTTGAATAGACACAAGAAGTAATGTGCATCTTGGATATTACCTCAAGAGAGAAGCTGCTGTAATCTACGTAAATGATGATGAAGGATTCAGTCATATAGATGGATAGAGATGTTTATATTTTAAAATAAATGTGAAGTGACTGTATCTTTGGACACAGATCACATCTAGAGTGCAAGAAAGAGGGTGGTGGCGTTAGGATCTTCCCCATCATAGGGAATAAATGCGGACTGTCCTCACGCATAAGATATCTGTGTAAAAAAGGGAAATCAGTCTTTCTGTGGAAACATGGGTCTATTCCTAGCCAAATCTTAGTGATACAAGCAAAGTTAGAACAAAAGAGAACCGAACAGACTCAAGAAAAGGAACACAGGCACAAATAAATCTTGAAATATATAAATTTGGGCAGAGTATGAATGTTTAAAAGATATTAATGTACCCTCTGAGAGATGAGGAAAGGTTCTGCCATCTCCTATTATCTGGCTTAGTAGGCTGAATAAGTGAATAATTCAGAGAGCAAAGTTTCTCCAATGAATGAGTCACCTAGACTCTAAACTATTAGCATGCAGCCAAGGCAAACTGAAAAAGGGGAGTTCATCCACACCGGTTTTAGTAACTGCTCCACTCAGTGGGGAAATAAATCAGTTTTTCCTCAGTTAACACAAGATCTGAATAACCATCAATTCCCTCCACAGTATCTGCAGCACAAATGGTATCACAGATGCTTGATTGTGGGTATAAATTAGCATATTATGCCCATAGGGGGAGGCTAGATGATGATGGCTTAGTAGCTGAAACCTGCTGGCCTCTGGGAAAGTGCAAATGTAATGTCAGGTGACTCAGTCCGCCAGGTGAGCAAGAGGGGCTGCACCTCTGTGAAAAAAAAAAAAAAGGTGAAAAATGAAGACATATTGTAGAGCTGTGTCTGTGGACATAGATGCAGCGGGTACCTGACAACACCACTTAATGCCATTTACAGGGGAGGAAAAGCCCTCAGCACCTTTGAAACTTAAATTGATGAGAAAAAAAGGATGGAGAAGTGTCCAGGTAAAATGCCACTGCATGCAAGGTCTTTCCTTTTACCTACTGGCCCCTCCTGGAGGAAGGGACATGCCAACTACTTGGGAGTTTTATGAGGTAAAAAGAGTTGTAGGAGCTATCTGTGGAATTTCAGACCTCCATCTAGAAGGCAGTATATGTGACTGAAGATCCCAATGTAGTTTAAAATTGAAAGAAGGATAGAAGGATAGAAGTCGGCAGATTTGCAGATTTTTGCTGGCTGCAGAGAGTTAGGGAGAGGACAGAACTCCTGTAACATCATCTTGGTGCTAGATCAAGTTGAATATGGACTTAAGGAGTGCAAGTTATTGCATACATAAGCAAAATATTTCAAGTTCCCCACTCAAATCTCAGTGGGATATGATGAGCTTGTAAAGGACTGCTGGGCTAAATATTCCAGGAGTCAGCAGGATCGTGACAGCAAAGAGTAACAAATGATGCACTTTACTGGCATTTCAGTGGAATCCCACCACAGCTCCACTTCTGGTCCCCAGGGACCTCTCAGTGTCAGATCAAATCAGGAGGGGGGACCAAAACCAGCACAGCACTACAATTCACCACACCATCCTGGCTGGGCTGCCATCTTCTCTCCTGTAGTTTACTTCCCTTATTGTACTGCCTCACAGCAGGTTTTTCCTCCCTGACTCTTTTCTATTCAGATTCTTTTTGTTCTTGCCACCCACATTTCTTCTCCCTTACAAAGAAGAGTTTGATTCTTATAAATCTTCCAACACTCAACACCTCTCTCCTGGTGGCCTGTTATTTGTGAGGCAGCACCTGCACGGTGCCAGGTGGGATCCTTTGTCAGTGATTGACAGGAGATGCTGCTGCTGGTAGCTATTATGCACATGAAAAGGAAGGTGATGATGAAGTGAGGTTGTTAGAGAACCATGTGGCTCTTTCCTCATGTTGGGAGGACAAGGCTGCAGATTTCCTCTTCGTCGCTGCCTGCCAAGATGGAGCTGTCAATTATCGCCTGTGCTTTGACACCTGAGCAGCACTCTTGGCCTCCCTGTCCTCAGCCATCCCTACCTCCTCCACTGCGCAGAGCTGCCTCTCCGGGTTAATGAGGCGCTGGCGTAATTTTGGCACCCGCCTATTGTTCTGACAGCCGTACCCTGTCTCCAGGAGTCCTGGCATGTTACCGCTGCTGTTGTTGACCCGGGCCCCTCACTGGAGCTGCTGTGCACCTAGCAGCAGCTGGTTTCCCATGGGGTTACCCTGTTAGGCTTGGGGTGGGGGAAGACAGAAGCAGTAGCCAACACTGTTAAACAAGCGACTTGGGTGAGAAGGTTTTTCTTACAGGCTGGGTCAGTCCATCTTTCGCTGCAGCTGCTGAGTGAGGGGTGGAAAAGCAGAGTCCATCCTCCTCGGCCTCCACACATGGAGCAGTTGTGGGTGCCCTGCAATGGGAGTAGCTCCCTGATAAGGATGGGGAGTGCATCCCTCTTCCTGCCTACTAGGGCAGCCAGCAACAGTAACTATGAAAGTGGCAGTGGTAAAAAGCCATTTTATCCTCATGAGGTCAGTGAAAGAGGAGTTTTTCATGTCCTAGATGTGCACTCACCTCTAGAAGTTGCACCTGTGCAGGCTCTCCTGTGCCATCAGTCACCTGCTGGTGGCATCTCATCCAAGGTAGCTCCAGCTCTGCTCAGGTGTCTCATGGCATCCCCAAAATGTTCACTGCTAGTGAGGAACCCGCCTCCAGGATTTCTAGAAAGAAACCAACTCTTAGAAGGTGTTAGCAGGGCTGGAGCAAGGCTGGGGCAAGAGGGATGTCCCAGGCACAAATGGGACAAGTGGGCAATAATTTGGAATGAGATTGCAACCTCCTGCTCTAGCAGGACGCCCCAAGGGGACCTGTCTTCCCTCAGATCTACCATGTGGTGGGAGGAGGTGGCCACACTTATGTCCTGCCAATATCTTCAACCAGCCCCAGGAATGGAGGTCTTACAAGAATAGGGTTCCCCTTCCATGGCTTCAAGTTGCAGGGAATGACCTGCAACAGTGAATGTTTACTTCTCAATTAGTTATTGATTTTCTTCCAATTCACTGTCAGTCCTGAACATCCCAGGAGCTACTGGGAAAGCTAGAAATAAAGCTACTAGTTACTTTAATTAATTATCTGTTTTTCTTTCCTCTGAGGAACCAAGAAGCTACTTCTCAACTTATCTAAATGTTAGAACTATGATATCCACAGTGCAGCCAACGATGATGACATTTGGAAGTGGCTTCTCATGTAGTTACTCCACTCCTTGATCTTTAATGCACAAGCAATGACTCAGATGTACGGAGCCTTTCTCCCTCCTTTCTGATGCCATTTTTCCACCTGATGAGTATTTTTACTATTAAAGATCTTACAAGAGGCAAGATTGGTGTAGGTGGTGTGGTAAATTACCTTGAAATGCTTGTAATCAATACTATTGCCAGTAAATTCATATTCTTGGAAATACTGGGATGTTGCTGTAGAAGGGATCTGACAGGCAAGGGTGATGATGAAGAGCTGCTTTGTAGCAGGAGCGCTGAGCTGGCGCAGTCGCAGAGCCCTCCAGCACAGGCACAGCTCACGGGCAATGGGCTGTGGTTCAGAGGGAGAAGGGTGAGGAGGAAAGGACACTGAGGCTGAGCTAGGGCTGCCCCAGGCACCGCTAGCGAGCAGAGACTACTGCCTGTTAACTTGCCTCCCATCACTCCTTCACGGGAGCTTTTGCTAGTACAGCTAATCCTGCTCTAGGGATTTACCAGGAATAAAAAAACAGGAATAAAAATGTCACTGCTTAAACCAATGTGGTTCTACAGACAGAGGTTTCCAGTGCAGACTGAGCCTCAGGTCAGTTCTGTAAGGGTAGCTCTTGCCATCGTTTACACTAAAGCTGGACTCCTGGGGAAAAAAAAAAGTCAGAGAGGTTGCAGCATCACTGACCCTTTGACACTGCCTGTTTCTCGGTATTCGCTATTTTGGACCCAAGGTCCCAGCGACGGGCAGATATCAGGAGAAACACAGCATTTGTTTTTTTTAAAGTCCCTTAATTGAGGCTGGAAGATCTACAGGCACAGTCATAAAGTTTGAAACAATGAGAAGGAAAAATCAACCCAAGTCAATTTTGCTAATGTGGGGCTGCACTCCACTGGTGTTTTACTTTTAGGGGTTAGTGGCCAGAGGCATGGAGGTGACCTTCCCCTTCCAGAAATACCCTCTCCCCGCTCACTAAAATATTTCAATCTGCATTCTTTGTGCAGTTTCTGATCCTGAGTCTCCCTGGCTGAACTGTGACCCTTCCCTTTCACTTGCCTTTAGTAACGGGCAGCTTTGCTGCTGAAAAGCAAACCCTGCGCTTCCCGTAAGGCTGCTGCCTCGCCAGCCTGGCAGTACTTTGCACATTTTTTTTTTTTTTTTTACACATAACGAAGGCAAAGCATCTGTATGGTCCCCAGTAATGCCCACAGCAGGAATGCTACTGCCACTGGATGTCACTGTGGTTCCGCGGAAACCCGCCGGCAGCCGCCGATGGAGGGGATAAGGGTGGCAGCTGAATGGCAGAGCACAGATTTTCACACTCTCTGCGGGATCTGCTGCTTTAAGTGGCCCCGAGAGGTCTCATCTCACGCAAAGGGTCCGTATGGATGCTCTGGATGTGGGGTATGGATGCTGTGGGTGCCACATTTTGCAAACTCCAAGGCCGTGCCAGGCTGGTGTCATGCATCGTTTGCGATAGGGTCTGTTCCTTACCGATGCTGGAAAGAAACCGTGATAAAATTAGCTGAATTGCAGGACAGAAAGAGCTTCCCTGGAGTGACAGGTTTGGGCTGAGGACCAGTTCAGAGGATTCTCAGCTGTCTAGCACACAGCCTGCAAAAATACAATACACACAGTGAGTGGAGAAACAAGGCAATAAATTTCTGGCCCAAACGAAGCCACTTTTCAGCCAGTCCAGGCAAGACAGCCAGCAGGATCCCCCAGCAGCAGCTTTATGTGCCTCTGACATTTTCTGTGGCCACTCCCTTAATCCCTTCTCGCTGCATGTGGAGATCTGAGGGCAGCGGGAGTCCAGCCAGGGTGCCTGCGGTTCGTCTCACGGACCAGTCAGCATTGGGGCTGAGCTGCAGGGTGCTGGGAAGCGGACTGGGAAGACAACATCACCCCCAGCCTGCGCTCACTTCCCAGGGCGAGCAAGGCCTGCAGGAAGCAGCATGTGGCTGGTCTTACCTGGGTGAGGAGCTCGGGTGCAACTGGGCTGCCCAGTTAGGGAACTGGGAAATGCCCTCGAGGGCTCCCAGTGCAGACAGCAGTTAATAAACACCAGTGAAACCTGGACCAGTGGGTCTGTCCAGAGACCCACTGGGGTCTGTGCAGCCAACACAACATTAGGCAAGCCTGTGAATAGTCCTGCTTTGTGTAGGAACAGGTTAGACCCCAGTGGGCTGCGGGGCTGGAGAAGCAGAGAAAAAGCAGAGAAGTTATTTTTCTTCTCTTTCCCTCCTCCCCAGCACTTGTGCCAAAGGCAAGCCCCTTACAGATGAAGAAGGGTTTCCAGATCTGAGAGTCCAACACAGAGCTGTCCTGTATTTGTGCTTTAGAGAAAGTTTTTTGCTCTCAATTGCCAGTCTGGCTTTAGATTAACTCTGTAGAGATGTCACGATTTGTCTTCTCATGTGAAATATCCTACATTTCTTAAGGTATAAAGTGGGTACCTGTTGTTTTCCTACTAAATTCTTATTCTCCCATTGGTGCAAAAGCTTCAAAAAAGTGTTTCTAGCAAAAAGAGATAGTTAAATGTCAAGAAAATACATCCATACAAATTAATTAAATGTAACTTCAGTGGTAACTCCACTACCTGAAGAAAAAACATTCTGGTGAACAAGGTAAAATGTCCTAGTGGGTGACCTAATGTGTTTGGTTAAGTAGTGCGCAGAGTGCCGGCATGCCCCAGTTAGTGTTAATCCCATAGAAAAGCTCCCATGGCATAATGAGTCTGTCAGGATATCCCAGCTCAGGTTTAGAAACACCGGAGCCCATTCCTCAGCATGTCCCCCGAATGCCTCTGGAGGAACCATAACACGTTCAGACCCTGTGTCTCTGTGCTAAACTGGAATGGGACCCTGACTGTGGCAGACAGAAGAGGCAGCGAGGTGCCCAGAAATGTGTGACTCTCTGAGCCCATCATGCTAGCACTGTGCTGCTCACAAGACTTGCTGTGAATGTTGGAAATAATCAGTACTATCATTGCTACCTGGCCTGTGGGTAGGGTCTGACTTTTTTTCTGGATGGCTGGGAGAAGGGAAAAGTGAGTGCACAAGGTCTCCTCTTGTCTCTGTGGATGTGCCCTATGGATGCTCTCCCTCACCCGTGGGCCTCTGTCCCTGGAGAAGCATGTTTTGCCCCTTAATTTTTGTAACCCAGGAGACTGCTTGAATCATGATGGGCCACTCTAATACAAGGAAATACCCAGACTAGTGACTTCTTAAGCTTTTTTCTCCTTTGATCTTGTCTTCCTGGAGGCATTTATTTGATCTTGGAAGGATCTTAGGGCTACAGTCTGCCCTAGCAAAGATATGACAGAGAGCGGAGGAAAGAGATTTTGAGTCTTTTCTTCCAACTATTCCCCTGCATAACACAGGCAAAATATTGGCATGTTTCTCCCAGGAGTATATGGGTAGGACGTAACAAATCTGAGTGGAGAGAAACTAAGTGAAATTTCTCGGATAAAAGCAATAGGAAAAGGTTAAGGCTATGAGGGGTAGGATACTCTCCTAGAAAGTACGATGTGGATCTCAGGAGACTTGGAACAAGGACATCTGACAGCCTCTGTAAAATAATGTAAAGGCCACCTCATTGTTCTGTTCCTCAGTTCCCCACCCGTGAAACATTCCCTGCCCCTACTCTAGTTAGCCCTAGCAGGACTGTGACTTCTCCTGTTAATACAGTGATGGACCAAGGGGGTCTCACTTTCTGTGGGAACCACTAGAGGGGACCAGAGTAAAATAACGAAAATAATTTCACCATGTAGGCCAGTAAAGGCATGTTATCTTTACGCTTTAAATACCGGTCTTGTGTACCAACCCAAATGTCAGTTAGGCTTCCAGAGTTACCTGCCCAAAATTAAACATCTCCTCCACTTCTTGTTTCTTCCTTCTTTGAAGTAAGCTTCATCTGCCTATCTGGCATTTGCATTGCCTTGTTAGAGGAACCAAATGGTGTCCATGTGCAGACACAAAATATGGAGGGAGCATTTGGGCTGCTGAAGTGCTTCCCTCCCCTCACCACACTCATTCCTGAAAATGCTGGGAGGAGCGTTACACACCAGAGAGAGATCAGATTCAGACACAAATGGAGAAAAGCTAGGAAAAGCAAAACAAAGCATCATTTTTATGTCCACCCCCCCACCAGCTGTGGCTAGGGAAATAAAGCAAAACCAGAAGGACTCCAAAATCCAATGACTGAAAGCAAGGCATGAGCAAGGCAGCGGCTCCCATTCCTTCCCCCATTACCTTGCCTGTCCCAGCACTCCTTTCCCCACTGCCTACCTATTTGCCACAGACAGTGATGGGGAGCCAGGCAGGGCAGGGATCCTTTCCCCCTGACTCTCTGTGGAGAGGAGCGCACTGGCAGTGCTATGAGGGTACCAGCATCTCCTAAACCACATAGCTGACAATCAGTCAGAAGCTGAAAGTAAACAACTTATTTACATGCATATTAAATACACCTCGGTGGCCAGCAGCCACTTATTGTGAAAAGTGGGTTAAAAAAGTCACTGTAAGGCAAGGACCTTACATACCAAGCTCCAGCCCTCGGTGCATTAATATGGCTGAGTGGAGATACTAACATAACCTTACCTGTAATGGCATGAACACACCACTGTAATAATTCATTTAGAATGATGACACCTGAGACCTAATTTAAAACTCCTGGATGAATACTGTTCTCACATTCAAACCCCAAGGCTGCTGCAAACATACCTAAGAAATCCTAAGAACTATAGTGAGCCTAATTGAATTGGACTTAAATGGACCATTGAGGTGGCCTCACAGAGCTCTGGGGAATTTATATTGTCTATACTGTATCAGAATCACAGCTTGAACCGAATAACGGGTTACATTCAATCATGTTACTGTAACTCATGCTTGAGGAAAGGGGGAAACCTTTCGCTATCAGCAAGGCTGTATGGAAAACAATTTCAAATCACTTTAAACCTGGTTGGCAACTACTTTGCCAATTACGGAGTCCTTTGGGAAAGGTGTGTGCTAGGGCTCGGGACTAAATGATTTATGTCAAGCGCCCCGGTCCCCGGAGGCACATACAGGAGGCTGGAGAGGAGGTGCTTGTGGCTAATTATTTCTCCTAAGAATACTTTAGCAAGGTAATTTGCGCTTGCAGATGAGTCACTCTGCACACTGAATATAACACAGGGAAAGCAGAGACTTCAGAGCTACAGAACACAGACAGATAAAAGGGAAATGAACAGGATCTTCAGTCCTTAATCTCATATGCAAAACCGCAGCCCCCTCCGGCCCCCCTGCCTGCTCCCCTCTCCCCCCAAGGGCCCCTCACCAGCGATGCTCAAGGGGGACCAGAGAGGAACGCCAAGCAGAGATTCATCAGCACACCTAATTACAGCGAGGAGCCGAGCATTTAAAAGGCTGATGAAAGTGTGCGCTCTCGGTGAGGGTGGTGCAAATCTGCTGGTGGATGGGCGCGCAGGAGGGAAAAGCCTCGGCGAGCCGAAGCAGGTTGTGGCCAAATGGCTTTCCAACATTTCTGCTTGTGCATCCCCTCGGCGCACTGGCAGTTTCTTTGCTCCTGTTCTCTAAAAATCTCCTCACAGGTGCACTGTTGACACTGTGTTATAATTTATGAAGCGGCAGATGCCTGGAACATGTAATTCATTTTGCAGATGGCAAGTGTAAATTCTGCTGTTACTCACATGGCACAGACTTACCTGTTAATAAAAAAGCCGACCTCACAGATTGAGGCTACTCCAAGAGAGAGGTGGCAAACCCCTTTTGGATGTGTTGCTGCCATCCAGTAACGTGTAAATAGTATTGATCTTGCAAAAGATTCAAGCCTGATTTCAGGATCTCCGCTGCCCCAAAGCTCTAGGGTGTGAGTTTTGGGACTGACTCAAAGCAGGGTGAATTTTTGTCTGCTGTTCGGGTTTGATTTGGAGCTGGAGCACACGTTAGATGGTCGTGCACTTTCTGAACACTGCCTCACAGATTTTCAGCTGATTTTAACCCGTATTATACAGTTGAAATTGAATCAGGTCCTCTCATTCACGCTGGCTGAGGTGCTGGCTTTGGGATTTCAGGACCAATGAGAACATGGATTCGTGATAAACACAGAGCTGCTTTTCTTGGTCAGGAGTTAGTAGAGATGCAGACACACTCCCCTTTTGAAAAACACATTTGTGATTATCTGATGCTTTGCAGCAGCTGAGAAAATGAAAGAGTGCTGAAAGTCCCTGTGGAAATGCCACTCAAATCTTCTGAGCCCAGACGGGTGCACAGACAAGCCTTGAGCCACCAGCTGAGCCCACGGCTCTGCACAGCAGATGCACTGGTCACGTTGGTGCCTGCTAGCGTCTGGGTGGGTAGTGAGCAACCAGGGATGCAGCCGGCAGCTGCAGCGCTCTGCACGAATCATAGAATCACAGGATGGTTTGGGTTGGAAGGGACCCTAAAGATCATCTAATTCAACCCCCCTGCCAGGGGCAGGGACACCTTCCACTAGACCAGGTCACTCAAAACCCCATCCAACTTGGCCTTGAATACTTCCAGGGATGGGGCATCCACAACTTCTCTGGGCAACCTGTTCTAGTGCCTCACCACCTTCACAATAAAGAATTTCTTCCTTATATCTATTCTAAATCTACCCTCTTTCAGTTTAAAGCCATTACCCCTTGTCCTATCACTCCATGCCCTTGTCAAAAGCCCCTCTCCAGCTTTCTTGTAGGATCAATCTGCAGTAATAACCTGGGAAAGAGGTAAAGCACCTTTCTTTTTTTTCCTGCAGTGATATAGGCAATAACACAGCTGACATAGATGGAAAGGGGCCAATGGATTTGCTAACCCATAGCAAACAGATGAGTTGTGAAATACTGAGTAGCTGAACCAACTGGCTTCAAAACAGCAATCTGACCAAACGTGGCTCCTGAGTAAGTCTTGTTTGTCCAAAGGATGTGGACTTCTGGTCTGCTCATGCAACAGCCTTTCATTGGGAGTGTGAAGCAAAATCCATTCTTGTTGACCCGATTAAGGCTCAGCTGCAAGGAACAGCCACTGCTGAGAGGCTCCGCTCTCAAGCACCAGCCAGAGGCAAAAGCCAGTCTAACACCGGCTGCCAGGCAGTGAACATGCTGCATTAGCAGGCTCCATAAACCCATGGCTGGCAATACAAGGGTCAGTAGTTTGTAGTATTCTGGGCTATATATGCTGAAGTGAGCAAGCTCCAGAAGAGCCTTCAGCTGAGGTTTGTTTGTTTTTTTTGCTCTTCTTTGGACATACTTGAGCCTGGGTTCAAAACATTCACATTGCGCTGAAGAAGACCCTGACTTATGGTATCTGTTAGAGGGGAGAGGAAGAGAGGCAGCTGACAGGCGAAACGCCCTGGTTTCTTGGGCACTACCCTGCCCCAAAAGCCTGCCTGCAAGAGAGCAGCCGGAGCACATTCAGTGGGGAGTGTGCGTGAAATGGGTCACTGGTTCAGCAGAAAATCTTTCACTTGCTCTTTTCCTTATTTTTGATTCACCACCATTGAGTCTTTTTAGGCGTGCTCACCATCAGCCACACAATTCCCTGACACAACAGCTTAAGAGTGATTCTTTCTGTACCAGCTGATGAGAAAAAACATGATTCTGCAATATGGTCAAGATCTTCCAGGTCTTTTATTACCCAGAGAAGGATCACAGAAAAACATCTCACAACTTTTCCTCTTTCAGTACAGGGAGTTTACAGCTAAGTTATGCAGATCTTTTATGCACTTCTTTGTATTTTATTTTTTTCTTCTTCCAAATCTCTTTTAAGCTTCTTCCCCTTTGCACATCTGAGCTTTGCTGATCACAGAGGTCAAACAGATTGAAAACATGTGTGCAAGTAAAGTGGCTTCACCTTTGACCTCAAGCTATTCCTCCTTGGGAACATTTAATTTGCTCTAACCAAATGTATTTTTATTTTAATGGAATGCTCTTTGCCGGAGGCAAAATGTGTGGAAGTCCATCAGATGTGTTTTCATTTTACCACTTTGTAGAAAAGTGTATTAATCCGTTTTGCTTTACATCTGGAATTTTTTTAACATAGCCCTGGGATTTTCCCCTCTATCGGCAGCACTACCCATGGCTCCTGTGCAAAAAAAATAAAACAGAGCGATATGAAATAAAATGGACCAAAGAGGTATGTTGAGAACAAAAGCTATACCAGAGTGCAGAAGATGTGAAAATGTGGCTTGTAACACTATCCTGGATCCTTCTGATGAGATGAGGTAAGCTTTACATTAGGATCAAGCTGTGGCTACAGCTCCTCACTTTCAGCTTGCGTCTCTGTGATTTAATTCAAGGCTCACAGCACTTTGTGGCAGAACACAATGCAGAAGATGCAACCATTTCAGACTCAGTTAGGGTTTTGATTGCTTTGAAAGTCTTAAACATTAGTTTCTCCTCTGCAGCTCCCTTAAGCCATTTGGAGCCGTTTACAAGCCGCTATCCAATGCATTCATGCATAGCTTGTGCATATCTACCTGGCCTACCTGTTATTACTATAATAACCAGGAGGTATAGCAAGCCTTAGTTCTGTTTTTTTGCTTTGTAAGAGATAACTTCCGGCTCATGTAATCTTCATTGTTAGCTGTTTCACCATTCTGATCCTGCCACTTCTCATTTCTGGGCTGAGCACTGAATTCAATACAACATGACAACCCAACGTGAGAAAGCTAGAGTAAATGTCATCCCCTGGTAGACCCGAATGACAGAGAGAGTCTGTGCCCGGGCATCTCCATTCACTTTGCATAGAATCCGCATCCTATTTGGTCAACTTGCTACTGGAAGGAACATCTCTCCCCTCAAAACCCAAAAGGGTGAAGGAGTCCTTGTGTGGCTGCAACATTGTCCTACTTTTCCACTGTGCCTCCACTTAATAGTCTGCTGTCAGAGGAAATTATTTCAGTACTACTACTGTCTAGAAAACTATACAAAGCCATAACAGCAACAAAAAAAAGGATGATGTGTAGGTATATAAAGATGTATTTTCCCGTTCTGTGGATCCAAGGGAGGATTCCCATAGGCAGGAAAGTAGAGCCTACTGAGGTTATTTACTGTGAGTAAATTCAGTAAATTGGGGAGATGTGGTGGGGGTAATTTTTTTTTCCTTTTCTTCTGTGTGTGCATCCGTTATTCCTCAACAAGATTCAATTTCTGTCAATGGGAATATTATTCCTAAGTATTTGCTAAACAGCTTGGACAAAGCATTTTCAGTCCAGTGAGAGGTTCACTTTGGCTATTCACTATTCATTATTCACGGTGTGTGAGTGTTCACATAAGTCATATGGTATTGTCTCTGCTCCTTACTTGAATAACTCTAGTTAAACAGGAGAATAATGAATGCTGGAGCACACATGGTGAATAGCTAATAATGAGGATCATGTTCTCTCACTTGCACCTGTACTCAGCAATAACCAGGGCTGTCTTACAGCATGGGGTGGTGGGGCCTGTAATCTGGGCCTCCCAGCTCCAAAGGCCTCGTTTCCCCCTGCTGTGGCACTATGTTTGCTGTGTATGTGCCACACGGGACACTCTGGGTGTGCAGCATGTTGCTGTGTGCCGTGAGACACTATTGTTTTGCTCAGCTGAACTTTGGGTCTTGGGAACCCATATGAGGGCTCTACCAGTAGACATTGGTATGTAAACCAGATAACTTCTCAATATAGGGGGAAGGAAGTGGGAATGGGCATGGACCTGTTGGAGTGAGTCCAGAAGAGGGCCATGAAGATGATCAGAGGATTGGAGCACCTCTCTTATAAGGACAGGCTGAGAGAGTTGGGGCTGTTCAGCCTGGAGAAGGGAAGGCTCTGGGGAGGCCTTATAGTGGCCTTCCAGTACCTAAAGGGAGCCTATAAGAAAGACAGGGACAAACTCTTCAGCAGGGCATGTTGTGAAAGGACAAGGAGTAATGGTTTTAAACTAGAAAAAGGTAGATTCAGACTTGATATAGAAGGAAGAAATTTTTCCAATGAAGGTGGTGGAACACCAGAACAGGTTGCCGAGAGAGGTGGTGGATGCCCCATCCCTGGAAACATTCAAGGCCAGGTTGGACAGGGCTCTGAGCAACCTGATCTGGTTGGAGATGTCCCTGCTCCTTGCAGGGGGGTTGGACTAGGTGATCTTTAAAGGTCCCTTCCAACCCAAACTATTCTACAGTTCTACGAATCTGTCTATTTAAATGTTGGACAGCTGCAGCCGGACTAGAGAGGCTGTACAACCATATGGCTGTGTCCACCACCTTTAATGTGGAAGGCAAAAGCATCCCTGATCATGCTCTTTTCTCCTTCTTATCACTCTTATTTATCCTTTTTAGGTGTGTTCTCTTGTGTTTTCCATGACCTTACACTTGCTACTACTAGGTTAAAGCTGCATGCTTATGATGTCACCTCCCTCAACTTGCTTTGCAAACATGTCCACTGCTGCTGAAATCCAAAGGTACCTCTGGAAAGATAGTAAGCATACTTCATATACACCATCACAGTCACTGATGAAGGAGTGTGGAAGAAAATATTCTCCTTTCAAAAGCATCTAGTCTTATTTCTCTGTATTGACAACTTCTGTTCATGCACTAGCATGTGCTCACTCTCCTCATATGCTGTGCTCAGCTGTCTCTCCAAGGGGACTGAAGGCATGTGTTAAAGCTGCTAGGGCTCATAAAGTCTGTGATTTAGATGAAACTGTGTGTGGTGGAGTTGCTGTCTGCTAAGTAACTCCTTTTCCATGTCCTACTGTCTGATGCTAGTCAGAGTACTTCTGAGGAATGGATACCTTTATGAATTTAACCCCTTGGCCCAGAAAACTTTCAGAATTCAGGGAGAGTTTACTGAAGGATTAATTTGCTATTACAAGAAACAGCAAATTGAATATATTGCTAAAGATATGCTGAAAATGTCTTTAAAATAGTTTGTACACATCAGCTAGCACATCTCTGAAATCTTCAAAGAACTGGTAGGTTTGAGGGAAAGGCTAAACATTTTCAGCTGTTGTTTTTGAGAAGCAGAGGTGGACCTGCCATTGCAGATATCACTAGGGAAAAGGAGAAGGTTTGGCTGTGGCCCTAGATGATGGTTAGACCTTGGATTTATTTGATTTCTTCTAGCAGTTTGTTCCATCACCAGATACCTTCAGCCAACAGTGGTGGCTTTGCCATCATAATTGCCTTCATATTTTTAGGGGTTGTGTAGCCATAAAAGAGGGTTTTATGCCTCCTTCTTTTTACTTGGGAAGCTAGTTGTGGGGGAAACTACACTGCTACGTTGCTTTTGTCTCTTCATAGTTTTGTACTGTCCCATCTGCTGACTGCTTCTGTCTTTTTCATTTCTCATCAGGGAGACTACAACATCTCTTGGTGCTGGGAACATTTTTCCTCATGTGTTTGCAGCATCTAGCACAACAGAGCCCTGATCTCTGTGGGTGGATAGTAGGCACTCAAGAAATACGAACAATAAATAATACTCATTCCTGCTGCATCGGTCTACTCGTGCTATAGATCAGATGGGAGAAGACGGCTCTTAATCTTCTTACTGTCAGGATTGTACAGGTATATTTCTGATAGAGAACTTTTAAACTACCATACAGTGAAAAGTTGGAAGGTGTCTTGTAAATCATACTGTACTCACATATAAACATAACTTAAATCAAGCTGATGAGCAATACCCTCAACAGGATAAATGTCTGATACTGGATTTATTTCACATCTGTTTACACAAAGGATTGATGACAATCGATATCTGCCCTCGGGATGAGCAGGGAAACAAAAATGCTAGCGAAAAGCGAAGCTAGACCACTTGATGTCACTATTGCTCAACAATGTGCACATGGAATTGTGAGAGTATAAGTGGGGTTAGTTCAAAAGAAGAGCGGGACAGGGGGTTTAAAGAAGGCCTCTGGGCCATCTATTCAAAAAGAACGAGAAAGATACACTAGTTAGGAATGTGCATAAATTCTGCTTCTGTACATTTAGCAGCGTTAGTGGCGAGCTCACTTCCCTTCTGTGCGCAGGGCTGAAAGTGCTCTGTCTCAGTTTTGAGAAGGATTCATACGCTTTTCATTTGTTCACTGTAAGAACAAGACACTTTCCTCATCTCTCTGACACCTCTGTGTGAAAAGCATTGCGATACTGGGCAGAGGGCCCCTCTGATCCTGTAGTCCAGGCTTACATTGATAAACCTCTGAATTTACCATACGCCAGGTAAGTCTGGGTCCATAATGGTAACTATGAAGCAGAACATTTTCATCCACTGCCATGAATCTTTCTGGCTACCTGGCTGATTTTTACAAAGTGCAGCCTGGATTTCTTTTGATGAGTTTGGGACCTCACCTGTGCAGTCGACAGAGGAAATGTTTCTATTTGCTTACTGCAGAGATTTCACCATTCAGCGATCTTGTTAGTCGCAGTTGAACTGGTAAATTATTTATCAAAGTCCATGGTGAATAAATATCTAATACTTCTACCCACACAACTTCATCTAAGTCCCATGGAACCGGGCAATGAGTTTCTTCTCCTTTTGAAAGGCCTGAGGTTACTAAATAATTCAGAAGCTTCTCTCCTGGCTGTGATAGGGTGTGCAGCATTAAACTACCTCAAAGTGCTTTTTGTTAGGAACTAAGCTATACTGGTTACTCCTTTTTCTTTGTCTTCTGGTAATCTGTTTACTTGGATGAAAAGTGGGTGAAGGCCTTTGTGTGTGAAACTCTGACACCAATTAAAAAACAAATTCTTTGTTCTTGGAAGGACTAAAACCATGGACAGTTTGAGTATCTCTTTCTTGGATCATCATTCTTTGCAGACAGGATTTGGATTTGTCCTGTGTGGCAGGAGCTGCAAGTGTGTCGTGCTTGCTCTGAATATTTGTATATGTGAGAACTTCTTTTTTTTTTAATTATTAATAATCAATTCACTTTTCCCCTACTGTTAGCTCTCTCCATTGAGCAGCAGTGTTAGTTATAGCTGATTACGTGGCTCTGAGTACAGGTGAGGGATAGAGACAGGCAATATCTAAATTATTTGCACACATAGGGATGCCCATAGGTGGGATTTAACCCACATCTACTAAGCCATTAGCCAAGTGCCCTTACCATGGGACAAGCTTTCCTTACTGTTAGGAAAGTAAAGCTTGAATCTCACCAGATCTCCAGCAGGTCCTGTGTCTTTCTAAAAGAAGTTCAGCATTACAAGCAATGTCTGTAGGAACCTGGGTTTATGTCTTTATTTTCCCTATAGAAATCCTATGTGGATGACTACAGTAACAGGTGCTGTTTCATTCCTTCCCAGCAAAAAGGTAGATGAGCCCTTGTAAGGGTGGTGAACATCTATCACTTCAGCAGCTGGAGGACTCCCATTCCTGAAACCTGAGGAACTGACTTAGGTGTCTCTTGGCCCTTCTTAACAAAAGACCAAGATACAACACTGAGTAAGTTTTAAAGCGGAGGTAATACGTAGCAGCTTCACTGACATATTGGATGGTCACTAAAAGCAGACAATTCAAAATAATAGTGCACTAAGTAAAAAATCTGCTGCTTTGTTTCCAAATCTTTCACTCCAGGCATCACACTTTATATGAGCTGGAGAACAGAGATGAGATCCCAGCTGGTACCTCAGGCAAAAATGTTGAGGACAAGCCTGTGCACCCCTGTGGCGTGGTGCACTCTTCTTTGCTGTTAGTCTAGCTGGCTCCAGTGGAACTGCTCATGCTAGTGCAATCATAATTAAATTATATTAACAGTGCTGAGCAATTGAGGGAAGCATGGCAAAAAAAGATAAAAATGAATGAAAAATACTCTTTCTGCCAAGCACTGTATTTTTTTTTTTACAAAATATTGCAGCCTCTTGGGAATTTTAAACCACTCTAACGAATTTCACGTTGGGGCAACTGTTCTTTACCAAGTTCTGTAGTCTGCTTTAAAAATATCAGTAGAAAGGCTTTTTTTTTGTCTATTAAATGACATATGTTTTAAGAGTAATTTCCATGGACTCCTTATTAATTTCTATAACTCCTTGTTTAATTTTCTTATTTTTTTCATAAAGAAGATTGTAAAACTCTAACTAATATGATTGGTGACCAAGTTTAAGGGATGTGTCATGGCATCTTTAAATGAGTTGGCCTTCATCTTGTTCAGTCTATTCTTTGGCAATCTCCAACCAGCTGTACAAGAACAGAAGAAAGATCTGAGCATTTAAGATGGATTGTGAATGGGAAGGAATTGGAATAGTCTTTAATGAGCTGTAGAAGTTTGGTTTTACTTCTCTGACAGTCACGTACACTTTAAGTAAAAGACCAAGTTGAGTATTTTAAGACATCTCAGAGTCACCCTATCATTTTATCATTACCTGGGCATTCTGGTGTGCCCTCCCATTACAAGACCATTCTGGAACTGAATGGTCAGTGATGATAAACAGTGATAACAGATTACTGAGTAGGGGGAAGGTAGGAGATATTAATAAGGTAAGATTTTTAATTAATTTTTCAACTTAATTAAAATGTCCAAAAGCACAATAAAACTGCAGAAAATCTGGCAAGGGAATGGCAGCCTGTCTGATTAATGCAAGTCAACTGTCTTCTGAGGGTAATAGTAATAATGATGAGATTATGGATATGGAAGAACCTGCTAAAGAGATATGAGATGCATGTGGAATACAAACTGTGTCCTAGTTACTATTTTATGGTGCACAATGGATCTTATTAAGGAGGAATAGCAGTAAGAATTACCACTGAATTGCTCAATAAAAGTATTGTGTAATTAACAGTGCTGCACCATCAGCTTGAGTGCTACCTCCCATCGATACTCCATATCCTCCATTTACTTTTGTTTTTTAACTGAAGTATGGGAGTTTCAATGGCAGTTGCAGGCAGCTTGAAAAACATGTTGCCTCGTGCATGACGATGCTTGGAGAAAGGGAGACAAGCGCTGAAGTGCTGGAGAGGAATATGATACTCAGAAGAGACTCCGAAGATCTTCCACAAATGAGAGTTTGATAGTCCATTCCCTTTGTGAAAATAACACTGAAACAAAATAATAACAATAACCATGATAGAGAAAATAAAACCACCTCCTTTCTGGCATCCTCAGTCTAAGGAGGTTCCAGTTTTGCAAGCATGTGCTCCCCATCCAAGCAGAAATGAGCCACACTGAGGTCCGTGCAAAAGTGATGAATGGGATTCACTGATGGCTGTTTTTTCACGGCATTGAATTTCTTATTAGATATACATACCGTGTGCCTGCTGCAGTGGTGCTCTGGCCTTGGTTGTGTGTACTAGGCAGTATCCAACAACATCATCACGATATATTGATTAAAAACATCAGTATTATACAGGAGAGGATACTTCTATAGTTCTGTCCAGATGGAACAGAAGTCAATATCATCAGAAAATTTGTGGTGTTTCTAACCCAGTTTCACAGGTCTAAGTCCTCACAGTAGCTCACTTAGCTCTCAAAGAAATATCCTTGCCATTGAAGGATAGGTGTAAACCAAAGCTCATACCCTTTGAGCTTTGCCCATCACTGTTTTCTGTAGAAAAACACAAGCTGCTGGCTACAAAGCCAAACTCTTCAAAATTAGTATCAAAAGACCAGTTTGACCACAGATTTGGCCAGACCAGAAATGAGATCTGAACTGCCCATGTGTTTCAGGATGTTTGGAGCCTGAGTTACGACAGAGTGAGCCTGTGCTTATAATGAATTACTAGGTTGTGGGGTTTTTTTTAGCGCTAACTGATTTTTTCAGGTTCCTGGCTAGGTTATGCTATGTCCCGCGTTCATTTTATTTCAGCTTCTTTCTGTCAAGAGCAAAATTCTTAATTCCATCTTCAGTGTTTACCCAGGCTACTCTTAAAAATGAAAATAGTATCTGGAGGATTTTAATCTTGGTGAAATAATAAAGTGAAGTAAAAGCCTCCTGTCTTGAATTCTTAGCAGGCTGCATCAGCACATGCAAGAGAAATTGTTGCTATAGATTGCCTCGTTATTAAAAGGGGAGGGTGGGTAACGGCAAGGAAGGTTTGAAGTCTGTTGATGTAAAACAGAACCAGTTTATAGGGAGCTGGCTGAGGACTGAAGTTTTATAAGGTGCACTTTAAACAACCATGCAGTGCACTAAAAATACCATAAAAACTATAGCTTCTAGCCACAAGTTTCAGAAAATGCTTAGTGGCAAAAAGAGAAAAAGCTGCAAGATATAGGGCATAAAGAAAATCTGATACGTGGAATGGAGGAACATTTAGGTCTGGGCTTTTGCTTCAGGCTCCAGTTTAGTGTAAGCACAAGAAAGCACTGCTAATACTGCCACAATGTTCAGTAGGACAGTATACATCTCCGTAGTGGCAAAAAGTATATAAATGCCACAGGAGGGGAGTCACAAAACATTCAGTATCTGAGATGGATTTAGATCTTTCTCTCTACCCTCTACAAATCCCATTGACACCCATAGAGATGCTGCCATCCATTCTGCTATTTTTCTCCTGAGACCTCGTGGGAGTCATCGAAGCAGCTGAACTGCTCAGTGCTTGTCAAAGCCCGTTGCTCCTTCACTCCTGTTGAATCACAAAATCACCACCTGGAGAAGCTGGGGGGAGTGATTCCCTCCGTCAGACCTCTGGCCAGCCATGCTCCTGGAATAGCGGTGGCCCGAAGAGATGTCTGCCATGTCACAGGCTTAGAAGTCAGTCCTGAAAAGCATTATCAGAAACCAGCCACCGGTGTTGTCTGCACCAGGGTTTTCTTAAAACTTTTCTTTGTCGCTGTTTGTCCCCGGCATCTGCTGAAAAGAGAGGTAAGTGCCGGGCAGGTTTGTTTGCACCTCGTGTTTATGTGTGAATGAGCCTCTGGAATTGAATGCTCCTGGAAAAAAAGGGAGGAAGGAGAGAGAGAGAGACTGGAAAGGGCAGGAAGGTTGAAATGAAAAAGAAAAAGTTGCAGGGATGTCATGCACATTCGCTTTACGTACTGGGGTATTTAAGTGCTTCATTAGAAGTGTGTGGCATGGCCCTGTCAATCACAGGATTTTAAGGGGCCCATCAGAGACATCTCTCTGAGGCAGAGTACCTGCCTTGCCCCCCTCCTGGCCACATGCTGTGTCAGAAGGGCATTAACTCGCCACTGATCTATGACAGGAGCAAACTGAAACATCCTAGTGCCAGCTCAGCTGCGCTGCCCGGCACAGATGGGATCAAACGGGTGCTCCTTCCCTTCCACCCCACTTTCGGAGTCAGCCACTTAATCTGATTTAAGGAGATGGGAATAATATCTCAGTCTGCAGTTTCAGTAGGAAATCTTGTAGGGTGGTTGCAAGGCAAGAAGGAGAAAACAGTCATTCTGAAAACCACCACAAGTATTTTTTTTTACAGGATCTTAAAAGCCCGCTTTTAAACACTCCTCTCCCAGTCCTCACTTGCAGTAGTAGGAGCTGGGATCAGGCATCCTTTCTTGCTGTGATTAGTACCTCACGACAAGAGGACTGCTGTTAAAGGGAATGAGACAGCCTGCCAAGCAAGGTTTTACTTTGCGGTAGGAAGAGTAGCTCTGTGTCTGCAAACCGTGGCAGACACTGAACTTCCCATTTTTTTCTGCAGTTCAGGCAGTCAGATCTCCAAC
This sequence comes from Ardeotis arabs, assembly GCA_011801015.1. Taxonomy (NCBI): domain Eukaryota; kingdom Metazoa; phylum Chordata; class Aves; order Otidiformes; family Otididae; genus Ardeotis; species Ardeotis arabs. The sequence continues at coordinate 7,567 of JAAGAY010146569.1, read as the reverse complement.
TGCCATCTCTCACATCCTCGGTTTATGGCAAACATAAAACAGGAGGCCATTTAAAAAAAAACAAGATAAATCAGACCCTAAATGTAAATTGTGCTAATATAAATCATTCATGCAACAGATTGCATTTATTTATTGCCTTTGTTTTCAGTGCAAGAAATCTGTTAGATGCACCTCATAGAATTCATAGATTAAAAAATAAAAATCCTTACAAGATACAGGCTTTGTGCCCAAAATGTAGTACTTTCCTGTTAAAACCTCTATTCGTCTTCAGGGGGAATACTCTGGCACCATTTCTCCCATCATCTTCCTCCTTCTCACCGCTGAAGTTCCTTCCCAGTCACAGGGATACGTGTCGTGCTCCAGCTCTGGTGGTCTGTGGCCCTTCCAACCTCAGCTCCAGACTGTCACCTGCCCAGAGGAGTCCTGGCAGCAGCCTCACGGGCAGCAGAGAGCTGGGGAGGACAAAGTGACCTCATATCTCCTCTTGGGACCAGAAAGAGAGGACAAAAGTTCATTTCCAGCAAATCTAAGTGGGGCAGTCCTTCAAAGACCGAGAGTCACCTCTCAATAGTGGGACATCTGGTGACATTAGTCGAAGTTTCATAAAAGCTCCCTATGGCCTTTTCAGAAATAGAGCAGGTTTCAAAAAGAAAGAGAGAAAGAAAGAAAGAAAGAAAGAAAATACAGAGCTCTATGTATTAGTGTTGATTTATCTCAATTTTTCTGTCATAAGGCGCTCCAAATCCTACAAAGGATCTTAACTCGATTTTCTTCTTCTCCGAAACAGGAGAGATGCCTAGTCATGAATGTATGTTATTTACAAAGACGTGGTTTTGTCCTGCTTTCTTTCTTTATTTCATTATTTATTGAGTAAGATAATAGCTTATGGTACTTACACAGAGCCAGCTGTTTGCAGGATGCCAAGAGCAGGTGGTCTGGGAGGCCTCTGATGAATTGCAAAAGACACTTACCAGCTGCTATCACTGTGTGAAATGAGCAAACCTGCAAAATCTTTATTTTCAATTGGATTGTACTTTTAAGTAAGCAAGGGAGACAGCCAGTATAACTACAGACCATGACCAACAACCCACATAAAGTGTGTGCAAACACAAGTGATTAATGTACCAGAATTTCAAAACACCTAAACTGAACAAGTCGGATTTAACAGGGTACCTGACAGGGAAGGGGAGCAGGAAAGGAAGGGTGGGAGCCTGGGTATGCATGGGGGGGTTGCGGGGCAAGGGATTGTTTACATGGAAAGAGAAATAAGGCAAGAAGGAACTATTTGATGAGTCTTAATAGTCTATATGGGGTTCTTAGCAACTCCTATATTTTTATTCTGTCTTGTAAACAATGACATTGGACTTGAAAGTTTTTACAGTCTTTTTCCTTCTTTCTCTCACCCTCTACCCCTCTTTTTTTTCCTTTTTTTTTTTCAATTATGTAGGGCACTCTTGTGTGCTGCCTCACCAGGGCACAATCCTTTGGTGGTAACCACATCCTCAAATGGTCACTGAAGAGATGCAGGGATAATGGGTTACAAAGACAGACATTAATAAGGTAAGATAAGAGAGGGGAGGTTTATTAATTTTTCAAGTAAAGTTAGGATGCCCAAGGGCACAGTAAAACTGTAAAGAATCTAGTGAGGGATGAGAGGCCTAGCTGATTAATGCAAGTCAGCTGTCCTCAGAGGGTGATTGCAATAATGATGAGATTATGGAAGAACCTGCTGAAGACAAATGAGATGCATGTGGAATAAAAACTAAGTGTCCTAGTTACTCTTTTGGAGTGCACGATGGATTTTATTAAGGAGGAACAGCAATATAAATTACTACTGACTGAGGTGCCAAAGCAAGGAGCCAGGCTAGCTTTGCTGGACTTTCTTTGCCTAAGATGTAGCATGCAACCCAAGGTGTCTTGCTTGAAAACAATGCAAAGAAAACATGGAAAAGATAAATCAAGGCTTCCTCCCCCACTGCAAAAGAAAATAATATTTCTGCTTGGTCTCTTTGATGTGCCCTCCTCTCTGCTGCCTCACCTCACCCTTCAGCTCTATTACCTCATTGCTTCCCTGTGCCGGGGCGGATAATTCAGGACTTCCCAATTTGTCCCAGGAACCCTAACCCTGTCCAGGAGCAGCTTTTCTCCAGGCAGCCCCACCACACAGTGCATGAATAAGGCAACGTTTCTGAGGGCAGCAGTTTTTCCTGGCTGCCCTCCTTCCTTTTCTGAACCATCTTTCCTATCTTCTAATTCCTTACCTTTTCCCCCCATTCTCTTGCCACACCTATCACCTTGTCCTTGATGTCCCCAACTTCTCCTACCACCTGCTCTGGCTTTTCGCCTCTCCTCGGGGTATGGTGCTACCTGCCGGTCCCACGCAGATCGACCCTTCTGCCAGCCCTGCAACCATCACTATGGCCTCCTGCCACCTCGCAGGTGGCAGTAACAGAGGGACCAGAGGCACAATGATTACCACTTTCATGGGTGTTTGGGAGTTCATCAGCACACAGAAGACTTGTTGGGGGGTGGGGGGGCATGGGTAGCGTGTCCTCTGTGGCACCTAAAAGACATAGGATTAAGTGCCCAAAGCAGGAAGGCAGGGGATGGCTTCCAGATGCAGGGGGCTGGTGAGGCTGCGCTGAGTTGCGCAGTGGGAACCAAAGTGTAATTAACAGTGTGGTAACAAATGGCAGAATGCGATCTCTTGTATAAATTTTCCTATTTCTTTTTAGTGTATTAACTGTCCATGGTAACACGAAATAAGAAATTATAATATTGACTGCTTGTGTTACAGTGCAAAGTCAGCATTTCCATTAGAAAATCTGTTTCTAATGGGTTTGAGTAATACAATCATGAACTTTTACTTCAGGATTAATCCTGGTATTTAGAGGTCCCAGCTGGAATGCGTTTTTTTCCCTCTACAAATTTCAGTAGATCAGTCTGGGCATTATAAGGCTTTACCACCTCCCCACAGCCCAGAGCTTGCTTTCTCCTGCACACTCTCATCTTCCCTTTATTGTCCTTGTAAAGTCATGGTATGGTCTTCTCATCTCTTTTGCTTTGATGATTTTTTTTTTTAAATGGGGGTAAGTAACTATTGGATGTCAAAACAGCCTTTTCTCCCACAGTCTAAATATGTAATTACCTGATAGACGGGCATTTCTGTATTATTAAGATGGTCTAAATACATATTTATGCAGCAGACAGTAATGACTTCATTTTAGCAGCTCCCTACATATATATTTACATGACAGACCATAATGTTCTGCAGTGTCAACTCCCATAAACCTCACTTGTGACACCAGTGCAGCACACTCTGAATCTACTGGTGTTTCGCATCCAGTGCAGTAGCACAGCATTATGTGGGGATCCCCTCTCGCTGGGGGAGCGGTCAATGCCGGACAAATGGAAAATGACATTGCATAAATAAAATGTATTTTCCAAAGGAAAAAAACCCCACAAACAAACAAAAATAACAGCCCTAAAAGATCATGTAAGTATCGTGCCTCTGATTCCCAGCAGCAGATGTTTTGGGTGTTGAAACTCCCACCAGAACAGCTGCAGGAATGTAGAATCACATCTGGGCTTGCGACGGGGCTGCATCATTACCCACCGACAGCAAAACAGCCAGATGCTTCCAATTCATTTTAGGGACAGAGCTTAAAGTTTGAGCCCATGAACATCCCTGCTTTACAACCACTACTTACGTTGGCCGCGGCCGTTCCTGGATGTGCTGCTGAGGTGGTGGCCTGAGCCAGTTTGTGGCCAAGCTGCCGAGTGGCACTGCAGTGGGGTGGTTTATGAGCAACTCCTCAATGTAGGGGGTAGAGCCAGGGCAGGGGGTCTGGGCTGGCTCAGGGCCAGCAGGGCCACGCTTTGGGAGCTCAGGATGATCTCTTTGGCCCCAGAGAAGGACAGTGGAGGTATTGCTGCTCTCACTGCTGTAGTCCTCCATGGGCCCTGCTCCCGTGTCACGATGCCTCTGCTGCTTTTTGCCTCCAGTGACAGTGTTGAGCACACACTGTGTGTTTTGGGATGGTGCTCCATGTGCTGCTACAGGATGTGTAATGGGAGAGTGCCTCAAATCCAGGCACCGGATGCAAGCAAGGGCAGCCAAGCTCTGCCACTGAGCCCTGGTGCTCACCTCTCCTGCCACCCCTACTTCCCTGCACCGGCTCTGCCAAAGTGACCTGTGGACTGACGGTGTCCCTCTCCAGCAGCATTCACATTCACATGTTAAAGCTGCTTGGAAGGAAGAAGTTTTGCTTTCGCTCTGGCTCCTTGCATGAGTCCAGACCTGGACTCCAGCTCCCGTTGCACAAGTAGGTCAGCTGAAGATGTTTTCTCCAGGAGAGAGTTACTTGGTCTGCCAAGTACCTAAAGTACGACTTGGTTGCTCTCTAGCAGGATTTTTCCATCTCTCTAATGGGACTTCAAACTCAGTGGTGACAGCTGGATTGTGCTAGTTCATCGTTTTACGGAGGGTTGCTCTTACTTACCCGCCATACCACATTTCAGCACTGGCTGACGCCTGGCAGCGGTTAGCCCTGCTGCTAGGATGAAAGAACAGCCTTGTCTCCCTCACTTCTGTCTCAGTGGGAGTGCAGGCACAGGTACAGACAAACACTTTCTCCAGCCTGATATTCAAGAGAGAAATTGTCTTAAAAGCATAAATATATGGCTCTGGTATCAATACCTAGATTCGGTACAAAATCTGGAGTCTGAACCTGGTCAGAGGTAGGTACTGACCCCTGGGTCAGTGGGACAACTCAGACAGACACTACTGCCCTCATCACACCATAGCTGTTAATATGATAACTTATTCTTTTGCATGTAAACATATGTAAATAACAGAAGACAATTAGTTACATAATTTGCAATAAAATTAACAATTTAATCAAAGGCTGTTACTGCACAACCAAAGGTTGTACAATATCTTTTTTAAAAAAAGAACTGTTAGAAAAAAGAAAATGGCAATGCAAATATTTACCAAAACGTGCTTGTCCACCTTGCTGTCACCTGCCCAGTAGCCACAGACTACAGGAAAAGCAGCTGAAGGTTTTAATACAGCTTCTAAAATGCTTACAAGAATCACACATGGTGGGCTCCAGTTGACTGATGGTGCTGAAGTTGTTTAGCTAAGCTTCAGTGTCAAATGGTTTAAAGGACAGACATACAAGCAGATGGATTTCTCCTTCCAGGGCAGAGGATTAACTGTCACCCAGGCAAATGGCAGTGAATGCTCTTGCATGAGGAGGAGATGCTTCTCTGCCTGCATGTTGTCAGGCAAGATCATTTTTAGAGGAAGTGATGACAATCTTTGGCTTTTAAAAGAATATTTCTAATCTAGAAATCAGAACATGCCTCTCCCCAGGGAGGGGATGTTTTGTGGTTTCGTATTATTTTGATTATTGCTGATGAATGCATGTTATGACAGTAGCAATGAGGTTCAGTGGCGTTAGATAAATTTTGGGTACTGCTGAGAAAGTGAATTTCTCTCTCAAATTGATTCTTTAACTAAGATCTGCCCCTCTCACCACCACCATGTGAGGACCAGGAGCAGGAGGAACAGAACAGCGCTTGAGTCAGATGGGAGGAAGATGTGGAGAAAACCTCCCTGGTGCTGGGAGTCCCATTTTCCATGTCTGTGGTCCCCAGGAGTGTGAGTTGCTGTGCTGAAGGACTGCTCTTGGAGAAGCTCCATGGGGAAGGGTCTCCAGGCCATGCTGTCTGTGTCCCCCTGTCACCCTGGATTTCCATAGCCCTCATTCAATCTCTTTCTTTTGGGGTTCTTGTAAGCCTCTGCCTTCTTAGCTTTACTGAAGGGGAGAAAATGGTTGAGAGAGGATCCTCCCTGTGAGTGCTGTGAAGCCCCAGTGGTAGGGTGAGGGCAGGGTGCTCCCAAGCCCGGGGAGGGCTCTACTCATCCTCCAACATGCAGGCGCTTCTCTTCAGCTTCTGAAGAAGAACTGGATAAATAATGGGAAGCGCAAAAATCCAAAAGAGTTCATAGGTGCCTCTGAAATAAATTACAGAGTGTAAACTCCCCACAGCCCAAGGCTGTTGTTGAGGTAACAATGACAGCCACAGCAGATCTTGCTTAAAAATATCTGCAAGGCTTCTTACAAGTTCACCTAGAAGTGCAAATCCTTTTGCTGCCTGCAAGGTTCATTAATGTCATCATTGTGTTTCGTGGAAGTAAAATGGCAATATAGAGCAACTAATGAAAACAAAGGTTAAGTACAATTTTCCTGCTTCTCAAGGGAACAGGTTTTTTCAGGAAACAAATTTCTGTCTACGCATGAGAAATTACACAGGTTTCTTTTTTTCCTTTCCATAAAATTTTATATAAAACTTGATAATAAAGAGGAAGAACATATTAAAATAGTGCCAATTTAGAACAGAACGTGGTATTATAGACTAGAGTGCATGAGAGAAATCAATAGCTTTGTATAAGCATGAAGTCCATAATCACTCTACAGACATACCTTAGAGAATATATGCATTTTAACTGTCTTTGCATAAAACCTTCCAGGGAACTGAACATAATAATAATTAATAATGTAATTAATACTTAATTTATAAAGGGCACAGTATGACCCACTCTCCTGCAGAGTCACTTGGGGTGATAAGCAAGAGAAAAATAGAATTAAAATAAAAATGATTCATTAAAATGAAGACAAGAAAGATAATAAATAAAGAGCATACAGAAGCAGTACAAGGGGAGGAAAGATGTGCCACTACAAATGCACAGGCAAACCAGAAAAAAACGTAAAAGCTCCCATCCTTGTCCCGCTCCTAACAAGACTCCCATTCACTTTGGTGGCGTAGAGACAGGGATATCAATGAGAGCTTTGGGAAATCATCATGTCCAGCCTTATAAAACCAGAAAAGACATTCATCTTCCATCATCTGAAAGCATAGTGGGTTTGTGAGCTGGAGGATCCATCATGCTTGGTAGCCACCAGTAAACCCTACTAAGTGAAGTGAAAGCCACTGACCTGTGCACTCACTGACTTCTTCAAAATAGATTCAAGAGAACTAAGAGATGTTGACTTTTCCCCAAATTTATTTATTCCTGTGTCTGCCAATTCCACTCTTTATTACAGCTTTGCACGTTATCCTGGTGCAGAAGTCAGGTTCACCAGTCTGAATTCCCCAGAATCCTTGCAAGGCTCTCCTGAAGACTAGTGTCATAGCTGCCATTTTTCAGTCCTGTGTTATGAAACAGGACTATTGAATAAACTCTTGTTCAAATCAAAGTTAGTTGTGATCAACTTCATATTTGAGTTCTTTTGGAGCTTTTGGATTAAAAAAAAAACCAAACAAACATACCTCCTGATTTGTTAGGATTTGAATTATTCATTTTCTCTGAAACTTTTCTGCGACACATCTTTCAAACTCATTCCCCATGTAGAGTTACTTTGGTGTGAAAACTTTCTGGCTTTTGATGTTGTTGTGGTTTTGTTTAGTGAGGGGGGGCCTAAGGTGGAAGCTTCTGTAGGAAACTGCTAGAAGTCGCTCCCCTTTGTTTAGTGGACTCGGCCGGGCCTAGGGCGGACCT
>JAAGAY010146568.1:0-25981 GCA_011801015.1 Ardeotis arabs | reverse complement strand
TCTGCACTGCTCCTGGCCAGTCCAATTGCTTATACTAAGTGGTTTCACAGCTGATGGCATATGCTTGCTTCATGCACCCATGTAGCTATAAGGTTAATAAAAGTCCCTTCAGCATTACTGGTTTCTTGTCAGCACTTTGCTTGCTTTTCTTGGAAGAAGTGGGAGTTTTTCTGTTTTTCTTTTTTCATTTTTTGGTCTATACAAGCTGATACAGCAGTGAATGTGTTTTATCTGCATATCCTCCATAATTTGGGAGGAAAAAGGCAAGTTTTCAAAGCACTTTTTAAACTATTTTTTCACCTCCTTGGGTTCTCTTTTAATTTAATATATTTGCCCATTTGGTTTCCTCTTTTTCAATTTTCTTCTACCCTTCTCATAATTTTCTAATTATTTCTAAAAGGTCATTAGTTGCCTTCTAAAAGTAATTGGTGTCCCACTGTTTCACCACTTTCCTGTTCTACATTTACAAGATTCTTATTTCCACTTTCTCAATGTTACTTTGTCATGTGGGATGAGTAGCTTATTTGTTACGGCACTTTTTGGCTCAATTTGTGTTATGACTTTCTGAAGAGAGGTAGAATATAGGTAAGATGGAAAGGTAACAATCAAACAGTAGCACTGTATAATGCATCAGTAGTGGGTTTTTCCCCTTAAAACTGTGTTATTATTCCTTTAGCACACATGTTTGTTTTCTAAGTTTAGTACATCTTCATCTCCATATTTGGGGTACTTATTTTTGTATGGACTGAAATGTTATATAGATGGTGCCAGGTGTAGCTGAAAAGTCTAAAAATGCTACAAAACACATAGAATCTAATCTTCCATTTCAGTGGAGTTATCTATCATACACATAAGCATATGTAAGAGTCTTTGTATAACTGAGGTCTGAACATTTTCTAGTTTAGGCTATGTTGAAATTGCAAGACTGTACAGGGAGTTTACCGGGTTTCAGTTCAGCTGTGTGCATTTCAAAACAAGAAGTGGACATACCAATCTACAGTTACAAGCTGTAACACCGGAAGTGCTGGTCACAAGGCGTCTGCAGAGTGCGCTAACCCTGTCTCCTGTCAAAGTGGTCATGACTGCACTGCATGCTATGAATTGCACTTTCTCTGCTGATGAAGGTTGGTATGGAGCATCCTATCACTGTAAAAATCACACAATGCAGTGTACATGGGTGATATAGCAGCTACCAGATGTCCTGTTTGGTGGCACCTGGGGTACAGAGTGACTTGGCAGCTTCTGCCTGGACCTCACATACCTGCAGCTGCCTTGTGGTCTGGGAACAGTGACCCTGCGAGGGAGGGAAAGGGAAAACAAGGGAAAGCACATCTTGCAGTGCAGCACATGTGGGTGGCATGGCGTGCACATCCCATGGTATGGCGTGCACAAGTCAACACTTCCTGACTTGGCACATCTACAGACAATTCCAAATGGAGATCTCGGTAATGTTTGATCTGCTGTAAATGAATATTTACTGCTTTGCAATTTGCATATAAACAAAACATTAGATTCTATAGGAATTGGACTGATCCTATTACTGCTAGATGAAGTGCACTTGCTAAACATTGTTCCTTGATATTTTGCAGAATGTTGAATATAGTCATAATTACTGATTGCAAAATCTAATTTTATGCTTGAATTAAGCTACTACACAACTTTTTTATTTCACGTGCAAGGCAGAGTCATTTTAATTATTCAGCAAATTTATACACTCACATTTGTTACATACTTCTACGAGCGTTTCTGGTAATGATGTCAGAAAGGTAACTTATAACAGTTAGTTACCAGATAAAAGCAATTTTATTTTCAGCAACATCTTCACATTTTTCAACAGTGTTTTACAATAAAGGTCTCATTTGAAATAATTGATTATTCTGCCCAAAGAAAATTCCAGGATGGATTTGTGTGTTACTGCTATTTCCTTTCTTGAATGGTCTGATATACGACCACTTGAGTTCATATTTTTGAAGCATTCTCCTTAGAGATCTATATCTAATAAATCAATACAATGCTCTTAGCCTCCAATTTGCAAATCTTTGTAAACATAAAACTTCACCTGCTTAAACCACATAATCACATTTAGAGGACAACTGGTAATTTTGTGACTTGGACATCTTAAATTAATTATTAAAAATAACAATTCCTGTTCTTTCTTCACTAATAAACTAATAAATGGAGAACCACAATAATGCTCAGTTATATAAAGAATGGAACAATTTATGTATGTGCAGATATACATGCTTACCTGATCTGTCTGGTTACAGTCTATCCAGGTTATAATGCATTTTGTATATAAAGAACATATTTAACAATTGTATTTTACAAAATATTCTTCTGAATTAGTCATTTATCCAGAGAAACAAGGATGTCTCCTAGGCTGATGTTATTATAAAATGCTGATGAGATTTACTCTTAATAAAGATAGGAGCTCAGAGTCCAGCAAAGAGCAGGTGTCCTTGGAACAGAAAAAAAAAAGGTGTTTCTTAACCTGTAAGATTGTTTGAAGCTGATTGTCAAAGAAAATGTGAAATTCAACTTAAAAAAGTTAAGATCACGACTCTCAAATTGGGCATTTAAATTAAAAACATATTTAAATACAGAACCAAACCCCAGAATTACTGGAAGTTCTAAGATTCTCTATCAATTGAGTCAACAACTGGATGCCCTTATAAGTTCGCAGAGTTAGATACTGAGATAAGAATGCAAATTTTGCAGGACTGTTTATCAGATTGTAGAAAATCTCTTTTCATGGTCTAACATTTTTAACAGATGTGCTTTATGATTCAAGCTGAGCTATGGAAGTCCCAAATTATAGGTGAATGTGCAAAAGTCCTTGCCTGCTAAAGACCTAGAGGTTCATCATAGAACAATTACAGGCAAATGGTGGGTTCTGCTTTTAATCAGAAATATATTTTAGCATGCAGTGCAAATCAATGAAGTGGTAAAATCACTTGCTGACAAAAAGGTCAACACATCCAAACCACCCACGTTCACTTAGTAGGGAGCTCGAGGCCCATAATACTGGGAGAGCATCTTCAAGGATGCTATAAAATTTATGGAATTAGTGGAAAATTTTAAGGTATTGTAGAACTATAGCCTGTAACAGGAAAGAACTGAAAGAACAAAAAAAAAAAAAAAAAAAAAAAAAAAAAAAAAAGATTTGTTCAGGTTAATCCACAACATGGACAAAGGCATGTTCTTGGACAAACTGCCTTAGCAGTTTGTGTAAGCATAAGAGGGGTTGTTACAAATCAGAGCCATGATTTCAGACAAGGTTTATTACTAAACAGAAATCCTTAACAACTCAGTAAAGTAGAAAAAAAATATGGATTTCTGAAGCAATAAAATCTGGAAACATGCAATAATTTAATTGTTTGATGGCACAACCTTTCATAGCATACATTACAGTAATATAAGTATTTAAAATTTGAACTAGGTAATATTAGCATGTCAGACAATCTTTTTAAAGAGGTATTCCAAAACCTTTTCAGAAACACTTGCCCCAAATATCCATTCCTAAGTTTGTATCATTACTTAAAAATTGAACATTGGATCTTTTTTTCCTCAGAAATTTGAGTTTACTATTTTGAATCGAAAATTGAGTAGATAAGATTTGAAAGGCCTTATCCTGCAAGCAGCAGGAAAACTGGAAATACACAGTTTGGGGGCTCCCATAACATTGTAAGAACAGGAGTGTTATTGCTCACCAACAATAAATATGGCAATAAATGATGAGTATAACATCACTTCTTGTATTTTCATATGTACTTGATAAGTATTTGGAGCTTAAAATTGACAGATAAAATTTATCAGTGATTTAAGGGACAGAAAAGACCATTGTGTTCTGTTCAGTTTGACATCTGTGCAACAAAGGTCACAGATCTTCACTCTGAGAAAAATATATATTGGAGATATGAGTACTAGAGAATATGGATTTATTATCTTGTGGCAGATAGAAGACTTAGGAAGGACAGAAATGTCAAAGAATATTATATTAGCATGTGATGTATATTATTGACATACAGATTTTTCAAAGTTATTAATGCACAGTTGTGCTGCTGTGGTCACAGCTGGTAGTAATTAATGCAAATCTTTTTTGCCAGAACAAGTCTTGTGATAATTTTGTCCCTGGGGAAAAAAAAACTACTTGTACCCACAGGCCTGACCTATAGTGAAGGTAAAGGATATAGAGAGACAATGGTAATCTCAGATCACGGGATGAATTCATGCCGTTTGAGAACAGACACAAAGAAAGAATATAATGAAATAAGCTGACTAACCTGCATCTACATTGAGGATCTGATTAGGATGATGGAATAATCCATACCTACTTTATCCTATCAGGCTTTATGAGACAACAGAAGCCTGCAGGAGTAGAACTGTAATATAGTTCATAAACCTGCTGAGCATAATCACAATGAGTTACAAATGGATTAAGGACCAAATCAGTGGTCTGAAGGGAAATGAACATAATGTCTCACTTGAAAAAGATTACCAACAGCTTGACATTCAGTATTTGTTCTGAGAAAGCCTGAATGATCAGCGGTATCATTAATTTGATAGCTATGGCACAAATACATTATGGCATTGTGTAAAAAAACAAATCTGCAATGGATAATGAGAGAATTGTTGGAAGGTTATTTGAGTACTACAAAAATATTTTTCCAGCAATGTATTTCTGTTTGAGTGTACTTCTATGAAATTATAATAATTAGGGTCAGATATTTTACTACAAAATTGAAATTAGACCTCCTTTATGTAATTTGCAAAGTTAGATTCTGGATATTGGTTTTCAGCAACTGTTAAACAGAATAAATACATTCTGACAAATAAAATAAATATTGTACTCCGAGCTCTTTAGAACTAACTATGGAGAAACAGGGTTTTCTGCATCAATGAACTGGTATGTTTATGCTTTTAAAAAAAAATAAAAAATTACCTCCTCCCCCAACCCCATTTTGAGTGAGACAAGCAAATGAACACTCCTTGCAGGAGGACTGAGTTCATGACTGCCACAAAACACTGGAAGTCAGCATGATAATGAACCAGTTTGTGTGGAAATGAACTCATTAATGCTAATGTTTTGCTGACTCCCAACTGATTCATGAACTCCTTAACAAAAATCAAAACAGAAGACGGAGGGGAAGTTCATGAATTTTGGAAGTGCTCAGTGGAGAAACAAAGAGTCTCTTCCTTATTCATATTCCAAATTCAGCGATTGTCATGGTTTAACCCCAGTCAGTAAACAAGTACCACGAAGCCACTCGCTCACCCCCCTCCCCTCCTCAAGGGGATGGGGGAGAGAATCGGAAAGGAAAACTCATTGGTTGAGATAAAAACAGTTTACTAGGACAGTAAGGAAGAGATAATAATAATACTATATATATAACAATAATAATAATAATGATAAATATATTAATGATAATAATGGAATATACAAAATGAACAATGCACAATTTCTCACAACTCAGTGACCCAGTGACTGATACAGCCTGTCCTGAGCAGCGATCATGAAATGGAACTGAGAGCAATCTTGGAACAATCCTGAGAAAGAGGAAAAATAAGAGAGAGTTGCCCACCTGCCAACCCCCACTTACCTACTGAGTATGACATCTATATTATGGAATGCTTCCTTTGGCTAGTTTGGATCAACTGTACTGCCTACACCCCTCCCAGCTTCTTGCACTTGCACATTAGCAAAACTTGGAACGCTGAAAAAAGTCCTTGATCTCTCAGCAACAACTAACATCAGTGTATTATCAACATTCTTCACATACCAAGTCTGATAATAAATCCGAAACACAGCAGCTATTGGGAAGAAAACTAGCTCTATCCTAGTCAAAACCAGAACAGAGATCTACCCTGTGCTCTGATAGAGCTGAATTATAGAAATTCCAAATAGGTGGAAAAGAAAGCATTGATTACTTCTAATTTTTAATTCTTTCCTAGAAAAACACATCTTTACTTTCAAATGAATAGACTTTCCAACCTGAAGAAAATAGTTTCTTATGTAAGAAATCTCAAGAATAATTCTGCAAGACATCATATAATACTTCAGATATATGCACAAATCTGTTTTTCATTAAAATTATGCTTTTACCAATGCCATTTCATAGTAGAGTTTATCAATATCAGAAGTAATTTCTACACCCAACTCACATATTTCAAATTCAAACTTTTTTCCTTAAAATAAACCCACAAAAATCAGGGAACAGCTGAGGTCTGCAACAAAGGTAATACATGAAGTTTTGTTATCTCAGAGGAGTATCGAGAGTTTTATCACTATGAACTGCAAAACATTTAGAAAACTTCTGTTGCAAAGCATGTTGAAAGACAAGGAATTTACAAGGTATGTGCAATTCAGATAAACATCTCAACTCTTAACTCAAAGATTAGCCTAGAAACCTTGTTCAGCCCTGATTGGGACCAGACTACACAGTCTCTCTCTCACTGCCCCCCACCCTCCGAGAGAATAGGGGGAGATAATATAAGAAAAAATGGCTCGAGGTTTGAGATAAGGACGGGGAGAGATCCTTACAGTTACCGTCACGGGCAAAACAGACTCGACTTGGGGAAAACCATTTATTTCTAAAACTAGCAGGAGAATGAGAGAGGGAACAAGATAAACCTCCCCCCACCCCTCCCTCTTCCCGAGCTTAACATTATCTCTACTACCTTCCCCTCCTGAGCGGCACAGGGGGAAAGAGGGAATGGGGGTCGCGGTCAGTTCATCACACGTTGTTTCACGCCGCTACTTTGTCGTCGGGGGAACTCCTCGCATTCCTCCTCTGCTCCATCGTGGGGTCCCTCCCACAGGCCACAGTAGTTAGTGAAACTGCTCTGGCGTGGGTCATCTCTTCCATGGGGTGCAGTCCCTCCAGTATGGCTGCCCCAGTGGGCCCTCCACGGGCCACAGCTGCCTTCAGGCATCCACCTGCCCTGGTCTGGGGTCCTCCAAGGGCTACAGGTGAATCCCTGACCCTCCATGGACCTCCATGGGCTGCAGGGGGACAACCTGCTCTACCATGGTTGTCACCACAGGCTGCAGGGGAATCTTGGCCAGAAGCAGCATTACTCCTCCCCCTTCTTCTCCACTGACCTTGACATCTGCAGCCATTCCTCACAACAGGCAGGCAGATGCCTCTCAGGACCATTTTTACATCTTATTCACTTCTCATCTCCTCTCCGCTTCTTGCAGCCAGGCTGGGCCGAGTCGGGCCCAGTCAGCTGCCCGGCAGGAGGCCAGAGGGTGAGGCCTGCAAGGCCCACACCTCCCCCACTCTGCCCCAGCTCAGCTGCTTCACATCTTCTCTCTTTTTTTTCCTTTTTTCCCCTTCTTAAATACGTTATTGCAGAGGCGTTGTCATGGAACATTCTGCTACCAATTGGCTCGGCCTTGGCCAGCAGCGGGTCCGCCCTAGTCCACTGAACAAAGGGGAGCAACTTCTAGCAGTTTCCTACAGAAGCTGCCACCTTAGGTCCCCCCTTACTAAAGAAAACCAGAACACGCTTGAATAAGGAAGCACAGAAATGCATCACATGAAATTAAAACTATTTTATAAAGATTAGAATAGATTTTTTTAAAGAATTATGGAGAGAAATTTGCATTGAGTTAATTTTCAAAGATTCCTATTTATTAGGTTAGGTTAAGATTACACAGGGCCCAATTAACATTTAACATATAATTATTTTATCTACTTTAATCTATACCTAAAAGCTCTAATTATCTTAATTAAAGTTTTAGGAAATCATTCTTCTTGATGATACAAACTACTTCAGTCAAAATTGTATTAACATTTATTGTTATATTTCCATGGTCAATACAATCGCATTTCTTTGCTACTGAGTTACATGTCTACCAAGAAACAAAGTAATTTAACAAAAATATACGTCTTATTTCTTAACTAATAATCAAGATTAATAATTTTCTCGATGTGACAGCTATACAGTGGCACTACCCTCTACGCAATCTATGCAAATTAATAATTTTTCCTGCTGCTTTTTTTTTTTTTTTAATTAAATTGAAACATCTTGTGTGGCTCAAAAGGCTTTGGCTTCATATCTGAAGTAGGATATGTAGAAACATAATCACCTCCTAGCCTAATACCTACCATTACCTCACAGTTCTTTATCTTTTTGCTAAGGTAAAATATCACAAATAATTTTCCTTTTCAGTTCAGCTTAGAAATGAAAAAAATTTTAACTTGCTGATGGTTTGAATGAAAATCAGACAGTGTAGTCAGGGGAAGTAAATGGCATAGATACAATTATATATGATTTCATGTATTTTGTCTGTGATTTCTGCGGGCCAGTTTTTAATGATTGGTAAAACTCTGAGCTGCTGTGCTGCTGAAAAGTCACTCCAGAAAACATTTGGCCCTGCAGCATAGCTCAGAGATAACTAGGCTAATTTTAAGTAGTACTATAAACTGGACAAAGCAGCACATCAAGGACTCCATAAAGGATGTTATTTTCATTACCAAAACAAGTTCATCTTAATTTAGTGGAGGTACCTCTATACTACTACATTTTATTTGCATGCTTGAGAGGTATTTGAATCATACTTATCCCTCTTCTTCCTCTTCACTTTAGAAGTGTAATCAAATGGCAACTACATTTGCATCAATCAACACTACTCATTAAGCCTATGACCTGCTCCCAAAATCCCTATTTTTGACCAAGCAACAAGAAGGTTGCAAATCACATTAATTGTACTGATGACACACAGAAAGTCCTTGCCTCTGGACCTCCAAAGACTTTTTCCTGGCACTTAGGTTTCCCAATCTGTTGTATCATATGACAGAAGATGAGCAGAAGGAAAAGGTCTAGTTAGAAGTGTGTTGCTGCGGACAGAACAGCGAGCATATTTTGCATCCTGTTCTCAGCCCATCTCTTTTTTTTTTTTAAGGAGAGGGAGTTTTTGGAAACAAGAATAAAATAATTTTGCATGAAAAAAATGGCAAAAATGTCTCACAGCAGAGAGCTGCAAAGAGTCACTTGCATGCAGAAAAGAATTTACTTGTGAGCAAAATACCATCAGTAAAGAGAATTGTAATTCTACCTGTCAATACCAGATGAATATCTGACCAAACACCTTATTCACTCAGCAACAGTCATGTAATGATCAGTAGCTTTAAGTAATTTCTTCAAGTGCTATTTGTATGCTGTCTGCCATTCAGCCTTTGCAGCACAGAGTGGGTGAAAAAATGTTATACGTAGTTTCTCTGAAGACTACTGCACTTCAATGGAAGTTCACCTGCACGTAGAGCAGTTGATCCACAGAAGCATATTTTGCACAGATGGAACGCATTATAATATAAAATGTTATTTCAGTGATCAGTTTCTCCCTTGTGCAGAGAAATATGTTCCAGATAAGCTTCAAAAGCACATACTTTAGCACCAGAGCAGAGATAGCAGTTTACACAGGCGGATAAAAGAAATATAATCTTGTTAGGAAGAGTTATATCATAGATGCAATTTCTTTGAGCACTTAGGCCTTCATTTATAATCTTCATAAATCACTTGAGCAGACAATTGAACTTCGAAAAGCTCAAACTTGCTGACAAAACAAAACTGCATATAGTGAAAAAAGTAGAGCCAAGAGTTAAGTAAGCAGTTCCCACTACAGAAGAAGAAAAAACTGGTTTATTATGTGCACCAGCTGACTAATGTCATATTAAAATAACATTGAGACATCTACAGAGGGAAAAAGAAAAACATTGATTACTTAAAAAGAGAACATAATTGGGATAAGGTTAAAGCAGAAGCACTGTGCTGTACATGACCATTGTGCTCTGTAACTTCATTATGAAACACTGAAGTATTGATGCAACTTAACCTCTCATTCAGAGGAGACCGATAAAGATCTTCAGTGTCTGAAAGCCAAAGAGTTTCTTGAATGAAAATTTTTTCTCAAGTTAAAAACCTACAGTTTATAATAATTGTTTTAATATTTATAATACTGAATCATATTAAAAACTGAAAACAATATGTAGACCAAAAGGTTATTTTACCTTTTCTTTTGCTTTTTCCCACACCACACACTCCCCAACAGAATTGCTGGTGAATCATATCCAATGTTACAGGAAAGTTTCCCAAGTATGTGTGCATCTGACTCTCTCAGGCTCCAGCCTCCTACTGGCACTGCACGTGGAAGTGTTCAGGGAAGCCAATTAAGCTGTAGTTAGGCTCCTCTGTTTGGCATTTTCAGGAGATATTCAAAAGCCTGTTGTGTGACAAAGGGAGAATGTAACGCATGGCAGTATGATGTAGGTGTACCATATCTTTTTGACTTGAATTGGATTGGGAGAGAGGATAAAAATAATTTTTGTGACTACCATTAACACACAAAAATTGGAACAGACGGAAGAGCTGGAACAGCTGTGTCTGTTCCTTTTATCTTCTAGTAAATGACAAACATCTGTCTGTCTGATACAGAGTAAAGCATTGTCAAAAGAAAAACCCATAAAAAAACCCCTCAGATTCACTAAGTAAATAACTATTTTAATCTTAAATTATTTTTTACCTATGTTTAAAATCATTCAAATATTCTCTTTTAAATACTTCTTATCCTTCTGAACCAAACATAAAATTATGTAACCAAATTACTTTAAAAAAAAAAAAGAAAAAAATTCTAATAAATAACTCCATCACACACAGCCCACCTGTCTTTGGTGTTTCCAAAAATACAGGAACAAAGTTAGATTTTTAAAATATCAGGAAATGACATTCCATCCACATACTGTGAAGCCTTCTGAAACTGCTCTGTAACTCCAGTGATTTGTCAGGAAAAAAAAAAAAAAATCAACCTTTACTAAAATGTTCAATTAAACAATTTTGTTTCCACTTAGAAAGGTCACTCATCATGCTCTCTTTGTCAAAGCAGTCATTTTTTTTGCCTTGTATCTAATTAATTTAAACTTGGCATATGTAAATTTTGAATAACAGCCCTTAACACATTTTGAAACCATGGATGATAATGGACAATCATAGCGCCTCTCTAAGGATTTTCCAACATAGAGAAGATTGTTTGCAGCAATCTAGGGTGTAAATTTATAGCATAGTCATCACTTCTTATTAATTTCACCTGCAAGCACTCAATGCTCCATACCCATAGAGTATTATGCCATACTTTGCAAGTGAAGTGAATAGCCTCATGAAAAAGACACTTGTAGTAGTCAGTACTGAGTATTGAAAGCACTGTAAATTTATGCTCTAATTCATATTCATTAGTTTTCACTAACTTGCCTGCATACGTAAACCTTAATATTTCAAATCAAAGAAATATACAAAACATTTTATGGTGACCGCTGTTTTCATTTCATTGATTACATTATGTATACACACTGAGGCTGATTTTCCTTCCTCAATAATCAAAACAGAACAGAGCCTGTTTCAGAGTTTTTCTAAAAGTGTGATATTCCTCTTTTTTATGAATGCAGAAGCATTTCAATCTGCTTTTTCAGATAAAACCTTACTGCAACAAGCCAGGGAGCAAGCAAAGAGAGGGTACGATAGGTACAGTGAAACCAGTCCAAAACGGGGAGTGAAAAATTTATCAAAATGTGACTCTTCCCAAAATTCAAATTTTTAATGCTAGATAGTTCTGAGTCCCAAATCTTAACTGAAACCACCAGAGCTGAAAAAAACTTTTTTGTGGACATGAGGCCTTGAACAGAGGAAAACCACACTACTTTGAATATGTAATCCAAGAAGTGCCTTTGGGGAAACCAAGCCTGAAAGTATAAACTGGAAAAGGAGGTATGGACTGTAGTGGGCAGTATCTCAACCTAGCCAGTAGCTCTCTGGGGTGGGAGACAGATAAGACAGCCTCTGCAGCTAAAAAGCATTAGGATCACTGATGCAATCCAACGAAGAAGAAAAGAGTAATGTCATATAGATATGAAAAAGAAAATTAATATAGAGTGATACAAATTGTATGCAGCTGTTGACCATGATGTGGATGCTAAGTAAGATCATAAGTAAATGTAGTAAGAAAGAGTAGATACTAAAAACCCATTAGAAGATAAAATGTCGTGTAAATTCAGAGATGACTTTAACAGAAGCTTGAAGGCTTTCCAAAAAAAGCCTCTGTATGAACAGATATAGTGGAAGAGGTTTCAGGTCCAGACCCTTCTTTCATTGAGTTAGTTGCTATTATAAAAATTACTTCAATTTGTAAAAGGTTATTCCATATAACCTTATTTTATCTTGAGCTATATAAAATTAAAATGCTGTCTATTCACTACTTTGGAACTAGACTATTTCTTCTGACTTTTAGTTGCAGAAAAGCCCACCTCATCTTTTTCTCACACCCACATTTCTCTAATGATTATCATGTATTATTTCTTATCTTACGACAAGTACTACTCTCAAGTCTATTAAAAGAGTTGGAATCAGGTGACTGAGCTTTTGTTTCCAGATTTGCTGTGAGCACAGAGTGAGTATGGGTACAGAGAATGATTTATCTGCTTTCCAGAAGTCTGTTAAGTCTGTTTTGAAGTTTATGGATAAATGAATATGTAGACTGCTTGCTTTCTTGAGAAAGGATCATTCTCTATCTGATCAGTAATTGTTTATATGATTTGAAATTGCCAGTGATTCAGTATTTTTGTTTGATATTTTGTGACTTAACATCAGACAAACTAAAGCACGGTTCATCTGCAGATGTTTGAAGAGACGCTAGCTAAGTATATTAGCATGGAGATGAATAAATGGAGAATATTGTTTTCTAAGTGTAGTTTGAGAAGATTAAGTTTTCACTGCTAAAATCATATATGTACTAAAATATAAATTTTTGTGTGTGTATGTAATAAAGTGAATGTTTTGTAAAGAAATCTAGGCATATGTTTGTAACAATAACAAAGATACTTATTTATAGTGTTCTGTATTTGTAGGTAGCTCACCAAACATTTGTCCTCACAACACATTTGTGATTAAAGTATATATTTTTCCATTTTTAAACAGTGAATGAAACAATATTCAGGAGGATGTGGTCAGTTAAAAAAAAATCAATTGAAGTAGTTTTATCTTTTACTACTTTATGTAGTAAAAGATAAAACTACTTCAATTGATTTTAGGTTTCTTCCAGATGAACCAGGGTATTGTAACATTTGTTTTCAGATTAATACAATGGTAATAATATACTATAGTTCATACATGATGTGTTTAAATGGCTAAAACACAGCAACTTTGTATTTTCATTTGTAATTTGTACTTGTGTTAGTGTTTCCTATCCTAAAGGAATGGCCCATTTGCAGATCACCAAGCCAGTTCATTCACCTGTAGGCCTGGTCTTGGCTCTTTTCACATGCAGGCAGATGCCCAGCAGCCTACCAGCTGTAGGCAGGCACAGCACAGCAGATCTGGTGACCCAGAGCAAAGCCAGTGCTGCAGGGAAGGACCAGATCTACTGCACACGTTTAAACTAACAGCAATGTATGCATAGCCCTGACAGAAAGGTCAGACTATGGGGAGAAGTTCAGTAATGTGACAGCCTGAAAGACTAGGGACTAGCAGAACATAAAATCAAGTACGTAATAATGGGTTCAGCTGCCTTTTTAATAGGAATCTTACAACTGTAATTGTTCAATTTCTTCTTCTTTCTTCTGGTTCATGTCACTGGACTCTGCATGCTAAATAGCAGTCGAGGTACTCTCCTGGTCTTTGAGTGTCAAGTGATCTATTTCTATACATTTTATTTTAAATTAAGGTAATATCTTTGTCGTGCTACATTTTGCCAACATTAGCTCATCTGTCCAATTCCAGATAGAGCCAATAAAAAGGCAGCCACTGCACTCTTGCAGGTAGAGCTCAAGAGAATTTACATGTACTTCCCATTACTGTCAACTTCTGTTATGTACAGAAGAAAATGTAATCTTGGAGGCATTAAAAACCCATAAAATTGCAGGAGTAATATTTGCAATGTGAAAAAGACCCAGAAATAGTAAGGGAGCTTTCTCATAATTCTTATACCTTGCTTAAGAAAATATTTGTGCACTAATATAAAAAGCAGTCAATTCTCTTTGCAGATCAGTTATTTCATGATCTTTTAAAACCTTGTAGTATTTTTTATTTTAGGATTGGGAAGCTGACAAGCTACATTTTTTCCTATGTTTATAAATAAGTTACATTTTAGTAAAA
Source organism: Ardeotis arabs (assembly GCA_011801015.1). Taxonomy (NCBI): domain Eukaryota; kingdom Metazoa; phylum Chordata; class Aves; order Otidiformes; family Otididae; genus Ardeotis; species Ardeotis arabs. The sequence continues at coordinate 11,836 of JAAGAY010146568.1, read as the reverse complement.
AAAATGAACCTTCTTCCTTTTTAAATAATTATTATTTATATTACTTAGGGTTGGTTGTGCCACTGAAACACTAATTAGCTGTAAATGCAGTAGCAGAAAATATATTCCATTGAGAGAAACAAATTTAATATAAATCATAATAATTAATCACATTACAGGAAGTTTATTTTCTCTGTTATGCTCAAGTCCGTGTATGGTAATATCGATAAAAAAAAATTATTAGAAATACCTTTTGTAGCAGTCACAGATATGCTGTTCCTTTTAGGAGGACTATACATGTTGAATAAAATTTATATATTTACCTGTATGGAGTATGATAAATATGAAACTTGGCTTAAAAAAGTTTTTAAAAGTAAAAACCAAAAATAAACAAACAACATCTCCCAAAAGCTATAGATAAACAGGATATCAAGAATCTAGGTTCTGAACCTGGCCTATTAATTGATGATCTTCTTTCATTAATTTCTGGTGATATCTGTACCACAACTAGAAGTATTTTTTTCTGTTAACAATTGCTCTTTTCTGCCTGTGTGTTCATGTTTAGAAGGAGGGTTAGAGGAACCTCTTACAGATATTCTACTGTATGGCTAAGTTATTTCTAAATAGAATTCGTTTTAATGCTTTAAAGAAGACATAGCTAATGTTGTTATTCTAATTATTTCATATTCTTAAAAGAGTGGCCTAATTTCCTTAAGAAAATTCTGAAGTTTACTTTATTAAATGGCCTTGAATTTTTACCAATATTTGAATGAACATTTAAAATACTGATTTAAAACATGATCTTATTAGATATTTGTTTCAATACTGCTAAAAGTATAAGCAAAATACTCAAATTAGTGAAAAGCTCTGTTGTGATGTTTGTTTCAAATGTTAGCTTTTTTTTTTCTTAAGGTGTTTCCAAGTCTTTGATCCTCTTTTTATGAAGAGTGAGCAAGCTTATCTCTTGTTATCCAGAATGTTTTTCTTCATTATCTCCTTTCTCTTCTCTCCACACTAATTTCCTTGGCTACCGCAAGATCCCTGTGAACCTGGGATTGCCCTTACACATTTGCCCAAAGACTTGCCTGAGTTATTCTCAGGCTAGAACATTATCTATGCGAGAGAGTGAACTTATCCATCAAGAATAATTTCCATAGGTTGCCTCACTGAAAAATGAAATTCCCTACTGATACCGTATTAATCAGCTTATATCTGCACAGTATCCAGTCACATCCCAAATTCCAAACTAGGTTTTGAGTTATCCACAAAATTTTTATGAGTACTGTTACAATGATGGCACTGCAGCTTCAGTCCTGGATTTCATCAGCGCTACAAGTGCTGTCACCATTCTTCAACCTCTGGGCTGTGACCCATAGGGAAGTGCTTTTGAGAAACATTTTTTATGTGAAAGTAATGGCAGCTGAAATAGCAACAGTGAAACAAGTCACTGCCCGGCAGGCTGATGTTCCCCAACAACTCTTTTCAAATGTAGTAAGATATACCTTGAGGCAACGGTAGCCACCCAAGCTCTGCACCCACCCTGACTGATGCAGAGCTTCGCAGACAGAGCTGCAGTGTGAACATGCTGCCACCCAGTTGCTGGGCTGCAGGGTGTGCCCTGCTCTCACACCAGTACCAGAAGGCAGCAGTGAGCACCCCTGTGAGAGGTGCACCCAGGTACAGGAACTCTTCAGCTTAGTAGCAGAGCTCCAGGAGATTAGAAGGAAGATGCTCTGAGGAGCATCGGAGTCTGAGAGAGAGATCAACTACTGGAACTGCACCCTACCATCCCTGGAAATGGCTTGTCAGGCAGACAGGGCACATGATACAGAGGATTTCCTATCTTCTCTCCACCCAGCAGAACACAGTGACTTAAGGGATATGGGGCAATGGTGACAAGTTCCTGCCCAGCACAGCAGGTGTGCCTCCTCTGTGACTACCCCACCTTTACAGGTGTCCTTGTATAATAGGTATGAGGCTCTCCAAGTGGAACATAACAATGAGGATGATGGCCCATCTAGGTTGGAGGTATCTCCAAGGTTAGTTGGCCTATGCCCTGCATCAAAGCTGCTTCCATATAGGAAAACTGAATGGGTCATTGTCATTGGAGACTCTCTTCTGAGGGGAGCAGAAGGCCTAATATGCAGACCAGATCCACTTCTTAGGGAAGTCTGCTGCCTCTCTTAGGCCTGAGTTAAAGGTGTGAAGAGAAAGCTTCCTACCCTGCTGTGGCTTTCGGATTATTATCCATTATTGATTTTTCAGGTAGATGAATTTGTAACAAGAAGTCCAACAGCAATCAAGAGAGACTTCAGGGCCTTGGGAAGACTGGTTTAAAGGATCAGGACCACAAGTAGCATTCATCTCCATCCTTCCAGTTGCAGGGAATGAAAAGAAACAGGCAGATCCTGCTGATCAATACCTGCCTCTGGGACTGGTGTCCCCAGCAGAATTTTGTGGGTCTAGATGACACCAGGCCAGTGGGCAATACATGGGGTACACCTGTCTCAAAAGGGGAAAAAATCTTTGTGAAAGAGCTAGCAGGGGTCATTGAAAGAGCTTTAAACTAGATTTGAAGGGAGAAAGGGAAAACTAGGCTTGCTAGAGATAAGCCCAGGGACAGCACACCAACATTTGAGGGACAGTGTGCTAGCGAGGTTCTTCAGTCTGCTGTCTCAGGGAAGGCAGGGGATGGAGATGCATGCAGCAGCACAGATACAAGGGTTATTGATGTGTTAGAAACCGTGAAAGCACCTGAGAAGAATCACATAGGAATTAGGGCTTCTCCCCTCAAAAAGTTGGTGGAATCAATAGCCAACTGAAGTCCGTACACACCAAAGTACGCCGCACGGGCAACAAACAGGAGCTGGAAGCCATTGTGCAGCTGGAAAACTGTGATATAGCTCCCATCATGGAAACATGGTGGGATGATTCACACAACTGGAGTGCTGCAATAGATGACTATATACTCTTTAGAATGGATAGGCAAGGAAGGAGAAGTGGTGGGGTAGTCCTTTATATTAGGGAATGTTTTGACGGTCTGGAACTTTATGATGACTATGAACAGGTCAAGCGTTTATTGGTAAGAATCAGGGGTAAGGCCAAGAAGGCAGATATCATGGTGGGAATCTGTTATAGACCACCCAACTAGGAAGAAGAGGAAGATGAAATATTCTATAAGCAGCTAGGAGAAGCCTCACAATTGCTAGCCCTTGTTCTCGTGGGGAATTCAACTTACCAAATGTCTGCTGGAAATACAGTACAGCAAAGAGGAAACAGTCTAGGAGGTTCCTGGAGTGTGTGAAAGATAACTTCCTGACACAGCTGGTGAGGGAGCCAACTAGGCTTCCTGCTTGACTTGGTTTTTTTTGCAGAGAAAGACTTGTGGGTAATGTGAGGGTTGGAGACCATCTTGGGCACAGCAATGACAAAATGATAGAGTTTTCAGTTCTTGTAGAATTAAAGAGAGGACTTAGCAGAACTGCTACCTTGGGCTTCTGGAGGGGAGACTTTGACCTCTTTAGGGGCCTGATTGACAGAATGCCTTGGAGGCAGTCCTAAAAGGCAAAGGAGTACAGGAAGGGTGGATATTCTTCAAGAAGGAAATCTTAAAAGTGCAGGAGCACCCCAGGTGACTGGAGGTTAGCGAACATGACACTCATCTACAGGAAGGGCTGGAATGAGGATCCAGAGAACTACAGACCTATCAGCCTGACCTCAGTGCTGGAGAAGGTTATGCAGCAGCTCATCTTGAGTGCCATCTCACAGCATGTACAGGACAACTAGGTGATCAGGCCCAGTCAGCATGGGTTTTTGAAAGGCAGATCCTGCTTGACTAACCTGATCTCCTTCTATGACAGGATGACTTGCTTAGTGGATGAAGGAAAGGCTGTGGATGTTGTTTCCCTGCACTTTAGTAAAGTCTTTGACAGAGTTTCCTACAACATTCTCTTGAAGAAACAGGCTGCTCATGGCTTGGACCAGTGTACTTTTTCGATGTGTAAAAAACTGGCTGGATGGCCAGACCAAAAGAGTTGTGGTGAACTGAGTTAAATTTGGTGGGTGGCAGGGTCACAAGTGGTGTTTCTCAGGGCTCAGTGTCGGAGCCAGCTCTGTTTAATATCTTTATCAATGATCTGGATGAGGGAATCAAATGCATCCTCATAAGTTTGCAGAGAACACCAATTTGGGCAGGAGTGTTGATCTGCTTGAGGGTAGAAAGGCTCTATACAGGTATCTGGACAGGCTGGATTGGTGGGCCAACTGTATGAGATTCAATAAGGCTAAGTGCCAAGTCCTGCACTTGGGTCCATAATAACACCATGCAAAGCTACAGGCTTGGGGAAGTGTCTAGAAAGCTGCCTGGTGGAAAAGGACCTGGAAGTGTTTATTGTCAGCCAGCTGAATATGAACCAGCAGTGTGCCCAGGTGGCCAAGAAGGCCAAGAGCATCCTGTCTTGTATCAGGAACAGTGGCCAGCAATACTAGGAAAGTGATCATACTCCTGTACCAGGCACTGGTGATGCTGCACCTCAAATACTGTGTTCAGTTTTGGGCCTCTCTGTATAATAAAAACACTGAGGTGCTAAAACATGTCCAAAGAAGAGCAATAAAGCTGGTGAAGGGTCTATAGAACAAGTCTTATGTCTTCATCTACACAGGGAAGTGCTCCAGGCCATTTATTTCACATATAGCTCATCTTTAGTTGACTGCATATTTTTGAAAATTGTCTGTTAGAATTACCGGTGGGAAATTTTGAGTCTTTTTTTACTAACCTCTTCTTAACTATTTATATCCCTATAGGCATCCAGGAATGCTAACAGAAAAAAAAAAACCACACCTCCTAATCTCATTCCTTTTACTATCTCGTCCCCCATATTCTATATGGGAACAGTAGCTCCCATATTACATTCTTCACAGTATTTCAAAGAACAAATCTGTACAAACAGAATGACTCATATTTGAATCTAATATACCTAGAATCATAGAATGGTTAGAGTTGGAAGGGACCTTCAAAGGTCATCTAGTCCAACCCCCCTGCAAGGAGCAGGGTCATCCCCGACTAGATCAGGTTGCTCAGAGCCCCATCCAACCTGGCCTTGAATGTTTCCAGGGATAGGGCATCCACCACCTCTCTGGGCAACCTGTTCCAGTGTTCTAAAACTCACATTGTGAAAAATTTTTTCCTAATATCTAATCTAAATCTACCTCCCTGTATTTTAAAACCATTACCCCTCGTCCTATCACAACAGGCCCTACTAAACAGTCTTTCCCCATCTTTCTCGTAGGCCCCCTTGAGGTACTGGAAGACTGCTATCAGGTCTCCCCGGAGCCTCCTCTTCTCCAGGCTGAATAGACACAACTCTCTCAGCCTGTCCTCATAGGAAAGGTGCTCCAGCCCTCTTATCATCTTCGTGGCCCTCCTCTGGACCTTCTCCAGCTGGTCCATGTCCTTCTTATGTTGGGGGCTCCAAAACTGGACACAGTACTCCAGGTGGGGTCTCACCAGGGCAGAGTAGAGGGGCAGAATCACCTCCCTCGACCTGCTGGCCACGCTCCTCTTCATGCAGCCCAGGATGCCGTTGGCCTTCTGGGCCGCAAGGGTGCATTGCCGACTCATGTTGGGCTTCTCGTCCACCAGCACTCCCAAGTCCTTCTCCTCAGGACTGCTCTCCATCCATTCTCCACCCAGCCTGTATTTGTGCCTGGGATTGCCACGTCCCATGTGCAGGACCTTGCACTTGGCCTGGTTGAACTTCATGAGGTTGGCACAGGCCCATCTCTCCAGCCTGTCCAGGTCCCTCTGGATGGCATCCCTCCCCTCCAGCGTGTCGACCTCTTCCTCTTTTGTGGAACGTGTGCCTTTAACAAATACAGTCCTTATTCCTTATTTCAGAAATTGCCAGCAGGACAATGATTTTAATGAAATTTGTGACATTAAAATTCCACACATTGAGAAAACATTTGGGTTTTCAAACTATGTGTCATGGTTTAACCCCACTCAGCAGCTAAAATAACACATAGTTTCTTGCTTGCTCACTCCCTCCCCTCACTGGGATGAGGAGGAGAATTGGGAAAGAAAGGAATGCAAAAAACACAGGTTAGGATAAAAATAGTTTAACATAATAGTAGAGAAAGAAAAAACAGAGATAGCAAACAAAAACAATGACAGAACATCAGCACATAATTTACAGTACAATGGCTCACAGTGGATCCTGATGCTTGGTTCCCTCTCAAGTAGCAAAATCTGCACCTCAGCACCATCCCCACTTTATATACCGCGCATGATGTCACATGGTATTGAATAGCCCTTGGCTAAACTATCTGGATAAACTAGCCCAGCTGTGTCTTCTAGCCACAGGTGCCTCCAGCTCATCTCCCAGCTCAAGTGAAAATTGATTTTATCTTATCTGGAGCCAAGATGCTATATTTATGAAGTGCACTTCTGTAAGACACTGAGAATTACTTTTCCTCTTGTTAAATGAACCATGCACTTCCTAGGTCTTTCAGAGACTTTGATGTCATGATATTTTTTATTTCTGAGTCATGATTTATTTCTTGAAATCATTTGCTGCTATTATTAAGTCATTTCAGGTTTTGCTCTGACATGATGTCACTATCAAGAATAAAATATAGTCTGTTTTCTTCTTTTAATTTCCAAGAAACAATTGTAAGTGAACAGTGCTCTTTTCTTCTCTTTCTACCATGTCTTTTTTTTTTTTTTTTTTCTGGTTTCCCCTTCTTAAATACATGATCGCAGAGGCGTTATCACGGAACATTCTGCTACCAATCAGCTCGGCCTTGGCCAGCAGCAGGTCCACCCTAGCACCGGCCAAGTCCACTGAACAAAGGGGAGCAACTTCTAGCAGTTCCCTACAGAAGCTGCCACCTTAGGCCCCCCCTCACTAAACAAAACCACAATAATGTGTTCCTTCATTTTTTTTATGGAAAAATAGAGATCACTTTCTAAGAGTAAAGAGAAAAAAATACCGACTTGCTAATTAAAATTATTGTGTATGGGTTATGCTAGAGCTCATTTAAAGCCACGTGCAAGTTTATCACAGGAAGGAGTTAGAAGGTAACAGCCTCCAGACACTTTGTTGCGGCCACACTGTTGTGTATGCACTCAGACTGACATGTGATGATAAAGACTGTAAATCAGAATCCTCCTCCCAAAATAAAAAGGATAGCCTTTCCTATCCTCAACACTAGTGTTTCTTCAAATGCTCTGTATTCTGTATTAAGGATACATAGTTCTGCATCTGAATTCACCTGAACAAATTTTATATGCATTACAATAATAATTGTAAAGGTTATTTCTCACTTTTAGAAGTGATACATGAATAGCAGATATTTAGTGTTAAGAAATTAAATCGTGGCTTTAAATTTTTTTTGCTTGTCTAATTTGAAAACTAATCCTACACATTTTCATGTCTGTATTTCTAATAAATAAGTATTACTTAATGTATATGACCTCCATTATACCTTTTGAGACAAGAGCAGTGTTTTGTAAAATGTGGGGATTGGCAAGGAGGTGACATGAACATCATTGTAACCAGGATTTTTTCCCTTAACTTTGTAGATTTAAACACAGATTAAAGACTAAAAGGCTGTCAAATATATTTTTCCATTACTTTAACATTTGCTGTCTTTTATTCCTCTGGAAAACACTGGAATCACTAAATGTGATTCACTAAATTCACTAATGAAATTATTTTTCTGGCTGAAGCTGACCAAGTTGATTTCTTAGTTTGACATAATTAATTAATTAAATATTCTCAAGTGGATTAAAGTGAAAATACTTGGCCTCAAGCATACTTCACCCTTTTGTTATTTTGTTACATTGCTATTGACATGCCAGCTATAGCTTGAGGAATAATTAAAATTTCAGAGGAATTAATTGCAGCTTCCAGTTCAGAGAAAGAAAGAGTTAATTAGTACCTTCACTCTCAAGATAGGAATTTGTAAGAATGCATATTAACTTACACAAAATTAATTGAATTGTGGTATGCTACATACAGGTTCTGCTTTATTCATATGGAGTTAATTTTGGCATTAAGACAGAAAAAAGTATAATTCTTAAAAGGATTTTGAATTGACAACAGCGGTCCTACATAGTTCCCATCAAAACTCTTTTTTTTTTTTTTTTGATGGAAAGCAGTCAGAGAGACTGCTTTCTGTAGAAAAGTTAAGTTTTCAGTAAAAAAAAAAAGAATGGTTTTATAAAATCTGAAAATCTAAAAGGAGGGTTGTAGCTATGTAGTACAAGAGATGAAAGCCGTCCAGAGAGCCCTGGCTGTAGAACTGCATAGCAGTCTGAAACACTGGTTTCCGTGGGGCACTGTGTTAAACAGTTATATGTCATGTTTTTCTACAGTGCAAAGTACACCAGAGACCCAGTCTCACATGTGTCCTCTATATTATGCTGGAACCATAACCAGAAGCGATTCCAGTCATTATTTTCTGATGGGAAACTAAGGCAGAGAGGAATTAGTTTCTCAGGCATCATAGAAGGCTGTGCAGACCTTGAAACTGAACCTTGCCTAATTCAGCAATAGTCTTAAGACTGGAGTATCAGTTACATTGCATTACAAGTTCTCAGTGTTCTGTAATACCATCCTTAAGGACATTTTTACATGGAGGAAGAGTTTTCCAGGTTCTTGTATTATGCGCCCCGTTTCAGCACTAATGTGCTTTATAAACCCGGACAAATCATCAATGATTTTTTAATCATTGTCTCATTTTCCTTTACCATCAAATGCAGGTTAAAAATTCTTCTTTGTCTTTGTGATATCATTTCAGAACTATGTACTATTACTGCTAATAATTACTGATTATTTATTTTAAATTAATTCAAGAATGGTTTTAAACTCATAGATTTCATATGGAAAAAAAACATTCTAGGGTTTGGTTTTTTTTGGTTTTTTGGTAATCCTTTGCTATACCCGTAAACGTCACATATTTTACTGACTTATATTTGCAATACAATATCACACAGCTTGGCAATTGCTAGGAAAATGTAGTTCAGAAACTTCTAAAAGATTATGCTTTTGAATAATTTTATGATACACAATATTGGCCCCAAAAGAACTATAATAAAAAGAAGGGGATCTTCCTTAGTTTTGAGAGGGTCAGGGAAGTATTGATCAACTGCTTACCAGTGTGATGCAGATCAATTATTCAAGGATATAATGAATTACTTATTATTGGTAAGGATGGGAAAATACAAACAAGGTGTTAATTAAATAGTTATTTCAGAGAGAGATGGTTCCCAAGGTTAAGTAGGGAATCATTTAGCTACCCCATAAAGAAATATAAAATAGAATAGAATAGAATAGAACAGAACAGAACACAGCAGAACACAGCAGAACAGAACAGACTATTTGAGTTGGAAGGGATGTATAACTATCATCTAGTTCTACTGCCTGACCAATTCATGGCTGACTAAAAGTTAAAGTATGTTGTTAAGGGCATTTTCCAAAAGCCTCTTAAACCCTAGTAGGCATGGGGCGTCTGCCACCTCTCTAGGTTTCCTGTTACAGTGTTTGACCACCCTCTCGGTAAATAAATGCTTCCTAATTCCCAGTCTAAACCTCCTCTGGTGCAGCTTTAAACCATTCCCATGAGTCATGTCACTGGATACCAGGGAGAAGAGATTAGAATCTTCATCTTCACTTCCCCTCCTCAGGAAGATGTACAGAAAATGGAAAGGCCTTGTCTGTTTAGCCTAGCCAAAAGAAAGTTTACAACACATTATTGAGGTAGAAGTTAAAGAGTAACATAAGCATACAATTAGATAGACCCTGAAATAATAAAAAGAAACATACACTGATAATGAATAATTTTAATTTAATTTCTAACCTTTATGAGGTTAAATTCATGATATATTTTTATGCTTTGTGGCAGAGAACTTGTTGCATTTTCTGAGATCATCCAGGAGTTTTATTTGGAAAATGTCCTACCATTGCAAGAACTCAGGATATTGGCAATATCCATGGTATTTTTTCTCTCCTTCCTACGGTGCATGAGAGTTATGAATTTTGATATTTTACTACATATAGGTTCATTGTAAAAGGTGAATTTATTCTGTATGCTGCAGACCAATCTAATCTATACTTCTATTACATGCAGTTACAGAATCTTAGATGGTATGGTCCTGTCCAGTTCTGTCTTCCTAGTTGTGGAAAATTAACTAAATAACTTCCTTGAAAAATTTCCAAACTTGCTCCAGATTGTAGCTGTTTGTTAGTGTGTCACCCTGGAAACAAAATCACAATGCTTTCTCCCGTCTGACATTTGACGGTAATAATAGTAAACAAAAAAAAAAGCACAATGCCTTTCAGTGCATTTAATCTCTTTTTAAAAAAAAATATTTTCGAAGGTTAAAATAGCAATAAATGCATCCAAATGAATTGCGGTAGTTACTCACCTGAGATACTACGGTTACTAGCAACTTTGTTTCATTGTTTAACTGGATCACTGTTTCATAGTGAGAAAGTTAAAATTGCCTTTCTTCACCAAGACGACAAAACCAGCTTTTTCCCCTCTGAGCAAGTAATGAGATTGAACTCAGGTTTTATATAAATGTATTTCAGATGTTTAATTATTTCTGAATTGCATAATGTGAGAAGTTAGTGAAAACAGCATTTTGGGAATGGATTATCATGACTTTATGATACGAAGTACCTGATAGAACCCTTGCAGCCTCCCACAGGCTAAGCTGTTCTGCATAGCACTGCTGTTGTCTGCAAAGGCAGATGATCCATCACCTGCTCAGCAGGAGGTATGGGAAATAAGAAACTATAAGATGGGAAAAGAACAGTAGTAACAATAATGACAGGAATAACAACAGGAAAAAAAAACAATAATATTGAGTATTTGCAAGTCAGAGATAATGTGTTATAGCTCAATCTTGCTGAGTTTGCAAGGCTGTATTTTGACACATGCTGAGATTCAAACATTTCAGCAGACAAAGGATAAGGAGAGAGTACCTGATATGACTTTCTCCAAGACCTTTTCACAGACCGCAGTGGCAAATTGATTTTATATGCCGATTTAAAAAAGAACTAAGCAAAAAAAAAAAAAAAAGCCCACTCAAAACATAAATCAAAACTTAAAAAACAGTATTAATGCTACAGAGATGAAGGTGAATCATTTTTTTATCCATCTCTAATAGTGTCTATTCCCAGTTTCTTCAAGATACTGTGATCTGAACAGTATACTTCAGCAGAAGGATCAGACCTTCATTCTATTTAATACTCTGAATTTGGCAGATCATTATTAGCTCTAAAAAATCTGCTCTGCCTTTATCTTCTATGTTAATATATGATAAAGCAGCAGCACAGCAACTTGACGAGAGTTATGCATTCCCATCTGCCTTAGCATACAAGAAAGTGGAATTCTAGTCAAAGTAGGAAGAAGAGCAAAAAGGGCATAGTGGGCTTTTTTTTTTTTTTTTGCTTAGTTCTTTTTTAAATCGGCATATAAAATCAATTTGCCACTGGGGTCTGTGAAAAGGTCTTGGAGAAAGTCATATCAGGTACTCTCTCCTTATCCTTTGTCTGCTGAAATGTTTGAATCTCAGCATGTGTCAAAAAGGCCAGGGCAAAAAGGCCAGGAGGCCCGTGTGGATGAGCAAGGAGCTCCTGGACCAACTGAAAGTGAAGAAGGAAGCCTATAGAGGGTGGAAACAGAGGCAGGTAGCCTGGGAGGACTACAAAGAGGCTGCGCGAGTGGCCAGGGATTGGGTGAGGAAAGCTAAAGCCCTGACAGAATTGAACCTGGCCAGGGATATAAGAAGCAACAAGAAAAGCTTCTATAGGTATGTAGGAGACAGAAGAAAGTCCAAGGAAAATGT
>JAAGAY010146567.1:0-24579 GCA_011801015.1 Ardeotis arabs | reverse complement strand
CGCGCTGACCGGCGGGGCACTGACAGGGGAATGGCGGGGTGGGCAGAGAGGGGAATGGCGGGAGGGTCGCTTACCGGAATGGCGGGGGGGGGCTCGCTGGCAGGGATGGCGGGGTCCGGGGCCCCCCCAGGCAGCCGGTCTGTCCCCCCCTGGCCCGGGCAGAGCCTTGGCTGAGGCGGTGTCGGTGGCAGGCAGGCAGGCAGATGAAGTACATCCTGGTGACGGGCGGGGTGATCTCGGGCATCGGCAAGGGGATCATCGCCAGCAGCATCGGCACCATCCTCAAGTCCTGCGGCCTGCATGTCACCTCCATCAAGATCGACCCCTACATCAACATTGACGCTGGCACCTTCTCCCCGTACGAGCACGGTGAGTGGCCCCGCGGGGCCCAGCTGTCAACAGGCACCGGCCCTGAGCTGGGTGCCAGGGTCTTCCAGGTGGGTCCTGGGTCTGGCTTTGCCTGGAAGGAACCAGCTGGCTTTGCACGGTGGAGGAGTTTGTTTTGGGACCTGGGAGCCCAGCCTGTCTGGAGGCTACGGCCTGACTGGTGGGGCTGGTCGTGCCACCAGCGAACAGCAGAGCTGAGCTCTCAGGCCTGGTCGGGGGATTCGGTCCTCAGTGTGGTAGTCCTCTTTGTTATATAAGGCTTTTAGTTTTATTAGCCACTCCTAAACTTGCTGTAGCAATCAAAGATGGTGTCTCTTTACATTGAATTCTTCCAGCTGTCACAGGCAAACCCAACAAATTGCTGATGTGTACCCTTTCCCCTTGACGCGTGCGCTTGTGCCTTTTTCCGTGTGCCGCAGGAGAGGTGTTTGTGCTAGACGATGGAGGGGAAGTGGACCTGGACCTCGGTAACTATGAGCGCTTCCTTGATATCCGGCTCACCAAAGACAACAATCTGACTACTGGGAAGATCTACCAGTATGTCATCAACAAGGAGAGGAAGGGAGACTATCTTGGAAAAACTGTCCAAGGTGATGTGAAACTTCATTTCTGATGCTTAGGAATGTATTCTGTATTTCTGCCCTGGTTGGATGCTTTTGCCTTTCATCCTAGCTTGAGGTCTTTATTACATGCTTGTAATAAAGATGTTTTTGTTTTTTAAAAGGGGAAGTAGAAGACGCACCGGTGCAGGTGTAGCGGTGCGTGCATAGTGAGTCAGGTTACCTGTAAGTCCCTCGAAGATTTGCAGTGCTCAGCAATGCAGTGCCTACAGTTTGGGCTGTAGGCTGGACTTGGGTCCAGCTGTTTAACATAGCCAGTACTAAATGTGAACAGACTTCAGACTAATACACCTGTGGGTTATTGTTACTGGTTGAAATTATTACTGCTTTTGATAACTGTCGTGTCATTGGAAAACCCAAAGGATCTCTGATGATCAGATCAGTCCCTTCCCTTTTTAAATATCCTCCACAGCTGGTTTGGATAAGGATTTTTACAGGCAGCTTAAAACAGAGTAACATTCTCTGCTCAGAGCAAAGAACTGTTTGTACTTGAATCTTCCAGCCTAAAGGAAACATTGCTTACATGTGTTTAAATTGAGGCAGGATTACATTTCCTGCCAAGGCACTTCGCTTGAAAGTCACAGCCAAGAATAATCATTTCAAAAATGCAGATTTCTTTAAAGACACAAGTCACTGCTCAAGTCATATGGGAAGCACTGGCTAGTTATTTTCAGTGACTTGCTCTGTAATGAGTTAGAGGGAGAAACGTGTGTGGGTTGTGGCTTTAACCCTCGCCTGGATTTCTTTTTCAGTTGTTCCCCACATCACAGATGCGATACAAGAGTGGGTAATGAGGCAGGCACAAATTCCTGTAGATGAAGATGGCGTCGAACCCCAAGTTTGTGTGATTGAGGTTTGTAGCTCTTGCAGGAAAAAAAAAAACAAACAGTTTTGCTTCTTGTATGGAGTAATCTGGACTCTATGCGTATTTTGCATAGTAATTTTTTTTTTTTTTTTTTTTACAGTGAAGTTCAGCTTTGCATGTTGTTGAGTTGGTTAAAAATCCCTCTTGCTAGCATCACTTGTTCAATGAAATCTTTTGGATGCTCTGTGTCTGAATCTGCACGTAGAAAGACTTAGGTCTTGGACAGTTATATTTTTTTGAGATACTTTGCTCTCTAGTGTAACGTGAATTAGTCTAGAGCGAATTTTAGGTCTTGTAACTTTATGTGGCAAAGTCTGGGTTAGTCATGCTGTGCTCTCCTCTTCCTTGGTGGATGGAGGGAGGGCAGGTGGATTGCCCTCTGGAAGCACCTCCTTAGGAGTAAAGGGAGCTTTGGAGTGGCTAGTCCAGACACAGACCTGGAAAAGAGAATGGCACAAGTTAGCGGTGACAAACCCCTTGCAGTTTCTTGTGCTGCCAGGGGAGACGGAGTAGGAGGAAGGCTCTGAGACAGCGCTGCTGAGGTGGCTGGCAGGATGTGCTAACGCAGGAGAGGGAGCTTGCCAGAGTGCCCGGGTCGTGGTGACTTGGGACTCTCCCTGCAGCTTGAGTGGTAGGTTCTGTTCCAGGATTCCCAAGCCTGCATCCTGAAGTACCTAGAGGCACTATCTAACAACACACAGGAGGCTGTCCGTGCTCCAGAGAATGCCTTGTGTCTCTGTTCCTGCATGTGTCCAAAACCGCTCTATATATTGCTAAAATTGAACAGAAATTCTGCTTCTTGGTTTGTAAATGATAGTTTTTTTCCCTGAAGAGAGAATCAGGGTAAAGCTGATGTCCCTGGAGAGAGGCTATCCGTACGAGAAGCTGTTTTTCTTATGGCTTTTTGAATTTTGGGGAAATCATGAAGGTAACACAATAGTTGGGGTAGAGTGGAGGCCGTGGAGGCGCATACTGATAAATCCTGATGCTCTTCATGTTAATGATGCTGCTTTTAGGGGATGGGAGGGAGGTGCTGTGGAGATGTTTTAGCGTCCTTTTATGAATGTTTTCATGTTCTTTAGCGTACAACCGCAGCAGGTGGTGTTTTGGTACTAACTTTAATTCTAAATGTCGCTGTCTCTTTTAGCTCGGAGGGACGGTGGGCGATATTGAAAGCATGCCTTTCATTGAAGCTTTCCGCCAGTTCCAGTTCAAAGCCAAAAGAGAGAATTTTTGTAACATACATGTCAGTCTAGTTCCCCAGGTAAGGACCCAAGATGGTGGTTAGAGGCTTCCCTAATCCAAAATTTGCTTTTTAAATATGTTTCTGAAATGCTCTATCTGTAGGCACTGTTAAACTTCTGTTTCTATAGAATCATAGAATAGTTTGGGTAGGAAGGGACCTTTAAGGGTCATCATATAGAAACTTCTGGAAGAAATGCAGAGGATTTATGGTTACGTATTTAAGAAGGTTTGCAAGAAGTGAACAGAAACTTCTCAAAGTGTGTAAATGTGTAATAAATAGTTGGGAGTTGCAGCTTTGCATCTTTAACTGCTGTTTTTCTCTGTGGAATTGTCTCTTAGCTTTAAGGGTAAATTTGCTTTCTAGGGCTGAAAACTTTCAATTTCCCTTCATTTGCATAGCCTTTCATTTCTTCAAAGCTAACATAAAACTCAGTGGTAGTCACTCTTCACAGCCATTTGGACTTATTAATAAGATCATATTCCAAACTCTTCCTGGAGTTCTTTAATACTTCTGTTGCTGTGTGCTTTCCCTTCCCACCCAAGACTTACATTAGCTGTAGTTAATGAAATAGCTTGGGCTACGTTTGTAATTTCAAAACAATACTGTGTTTTGAAGCATAATCTTTTTTTTTTTTCCCTAGATGATGTTTTTAATGTGTGTTTTGGTCTTTAACATAATTCCATAGACTCTCACATCTGACTGCTCTCTAAGCCATAACAGTCAAAATATCCTTGTGTGCCAAGCAGATGAGGTGAACTCCAGTTAATACTGAAAGCGTATAAAGATGTTTTATGCTATATGATGCCTGATAGGACCTCCTCTCTGTATTATGTGCTCTGGTTTTGGAGACAATTTACAGTCAAACAGAAAAAAAAATCTCTGTTGCAGGAGTTACTGCTGAAAAAAAATATTCCATGGTTATTCCATGGAGAGCATGAGTTTTCCTTGTCTTGTAACTGGATTTGACAGAGCACCTTGACAGTTACTGGAGTGCAGATCAGTCTTTGTTCTCTTCTTCTCTCTGTCTCTTCCTTTCCCATTCTGACCCTGCCAGGTGATTTACAGAGAAAAAAATTAGAAATATAAATATTAGGCATTTGGAGGGAGCGGTGGGTAAAAACCTTAGGATTTCTGCTCTCTCCTTCCCTCGCTATAATGCGAACCCACTTAGTGTACAGATGTGAACTCTGGTTTCTGCCGGTTGCTTTCAGTCTTTGAGATTAAACTGATAGTGTGCAGGGGTATTTGAAGTTCATGTGAATTGTCTAGGAGCTGAGTCAGAGTTTTTACACGATGAATGGAGTGGAGAGTCCTGATTAGCCTGATAAGTCCTTGCTATATATCATCATAATCTGATATACCAACTTCTGCTCTTCTCTGACCAGCCAAGCTCTACAGGAGAGCAGAAGACTAAACCCACCCAAAACAGCGTTCGTGAACTCAGAGGTCTTGGTCTCTCACCAGATCTGGTAAGGTTTGCTGCGTGGCTTTCTATTTAAAAATGCGGTGCTGATATGTTGCACCAACATCCCATTCTAATTAATGCTTAGGTTGAGAGCTCTTGTATATTGGTGATAAAGAAGTAAAACTATAACTGAGTTGGTTTTTTTCCCCAAGTCATGGAGACTGCAGAGAGACAGCTTTTTTTTTAGAGGTTTGTTATATGAATGTCTGAGTACTTCTGTTTTACTTCACAATCTTGACACTGCTGTTCTGTTAGATTGTTTGCAGGTGCTCCACTCCACTGGATACCTCAGTAAAAGAAAAGATTTCCATGTTCTGTCATGTTGAACCAGAACAGGTAAAGATTGCTGTCTGCACTTCCTTGCAATAAATATTCTAGCTGTTTGTCAAATGCTGAGTGGAGTTTTATCTGAGCATATAGTGGTTTTGTGTTCTAGCTGTGTCTTTTGTGAGCTGCATAATTCATTTGAATGAATTTTGTCTTACATGGGTAAGGAATGTCGGTAACCGTTGCAAAAAGAGTCCTTTTTGTGCCAGCACCCAGGTTTGCTTATAAAGTAGTTAGCGTAGGCTTAGAGAATTCTGTGGAATCCAAGGTATTTTCTGAGTAGCTGGTTTTGACCTTAGTTATCCTTCCACATTCCTTCTGTGAATGCAGAAGAATGAGATTTTTCAGTATTGCAGGATAAAGAGTAGTTGCCCAAAATTAGGTTTAAAGGATACATGAATGTGTTTTGTACAGTGCTTTTTTCACAATATTATTCTTCTGCCCAAGATTGCACAGAAAAGTTGAAATGGTGTTTGAGAGATGCATTACTTCATTTAAGTGTTATGTGATGTGCAAAAAGTCCATATTAGCATGATTTTTCTTTTTTTTTACCTTGAGACTACTCTGCATAGCATAGTCACAGGTAGACCTTGGAAAATAATCAAACAGCCTGTAGGATAAATATTACAACTTTCCAGTCCAGCTGGAACTTTACAAATTTTCTCTTTTTGTGAGAGACTGAGTATCACTTCACAATTCCAGGCTCTGTCAAGTAATTTTTATTAATTTCCAGTACAACGAGATCAAACAGAGTCTTGCAGTTTCAGCTGTTACACTCAGAACTACCTGGCAATGATCCTGATTTGTCAGCAGTACAATATCTACCTCTTGTTGGCCAGGAATTGAAATTTAGTTGGCTCTTCTCATTCACTTTCCTGGAAGTTTAATGCAATTTTACATAGTTGTTTCTCTGACTGCAGCTGGACTTGAACTGAGAAGTGAGTGCTATTGATTATAATGGAGGAAAATTTGCAGCCTAGGGAGTTTTACTGGTGCGGTGTTGAACTCTGCTTTCATGTGAGTCAGGAGAAATGAGGATTTAAAAATAGCTGTGCCAGTATATTTTTGATCCTTAAAGTACAGTGTCATTCTTGATGGACAGGTGACAGTTGCCCAGAGCCGTCTTCCCTTTTCCGAGGAAGTCCGTTTCAGTGAACTGGAAGGATTGATGTAGATATTCCTCATTGACTTAGGAGTTCTTTGCTCATGGCTGTTTAATCCTAATTTTGCTGAAGGACCCCCTGTAAAATTTATTGCTGTACTGAGATCGCAGATTTGCTGGGCTTTCGTCAAACTGGGAGCCCTGGTTAAGCGTGACAGTGATGGCAGCCGGGGAAGTTGGGCTTGCGGCAGTTGAACCGTCGTTTCAATCCGGCGTGCCGAGAAGGCTGTAGCACAGGAGATGTCTCTTTTGAAGTGTTCTTTGAACTTTGCTGTGCGCTCACGTAACTTACGGAGCAGCTGACTTTCTTACTGCGAGGTTATCGTGTCATAGCCCTTCCCAGAGAGCTCCTGTGAGCAGGAACGCCTGGGAAGCGTTGAAGGATGAGCTTTTCAAGTATGTGGAAACTAGTGCTGGGCTGTTCAAATGTTGTTGTGTTATTCAACAGCTATTGTTTCCTGGAAGTTCAGGTGGTCAGATGGTTGTCTGCTAGAGATAAGCTCTCTGAATATCTTTCTAAAAATAATTGCACAGGCACTTAGATCTATTTTAATGACATTTATCTTTTATGAACAGGTCATCTGCGTTCATGATGTCTCCTCGATCTACCGGGTTCCTCTGTTGTTAGAGGAACAGGGTGTTGTTGACTACTTCAGACACAGGCTTGACCTTCCCATTGAGAGGCAGCCCAGGAGGATGCTCATGAAGTGGAAGGAAATGGCTGACAGGTGAGCTGCACCGCTGGGCGTCGTTTGAGTTAAGACTCTGGATTAGTTTCTCTTCTTGGTTGTTGGTTATGAGGTGATACTTCGTGTTCCTCACGTGTTCTCATGCAGTCAAATTTTTTTCTTGTTTTGCCACAAAAATACATTTTCTTCCTGGATGTTGAACTGTTTGAGAAAGATTCATTAACGTGAGAATCCTGTAAGATAACTCTATTGAGTTCCTTATCTTGTGTTGGTGGTGTACTGTCTATCTTAAAACCAGTTTGAAGTAATGGAAAGGTGGACAGCTCTGCTGTCTCTTTTTACACAGAAAACATAAAAAAGTATTGAAATCCTTTTGTAGGCGTATGTAGGAGTCATCAGGAGTGTCAATAAAAATGTGTCTTTTGAGTAAGCTTTCACTGTTCTGTTACTGTTCTGTCTGAGAATCCTAGGACATGTTTCTTCCCTGCAAGAAAACAAAACAAAACAAAACAAAACCAAAATTCCACGTTTGTGGGGAGATAGTGGGTTGAATCTTTTAAGTTGGTATTCAGACCCTTTCTGAAGCCTGAAAGGGTTTGTCCTTATCCAAAATCAGTGTTCAAGACCAGATGTTTCCCTTCATATGCATGACACAAGCCACCACTGTCAAGAACATTTTCTTTTGACAGGGAAGCCCCTTCCAGCTTGGTGGAAGATACTTAGCAATTCTGAAATAAACTTTAAACAATCTCTTAGCTGCAGCCAAGAATGCTGTGTAAGTGCCATGCTGCCAGCTGAGGACTGAAAAGGGATTGACAGCCTAGGCAGTACAGCCTTAGGACTGCAGAAGTCCTTTCTGTAGGTCTAGCTGCTGGAGTGAACTCGGTCAGAAGCAGTGTGGGAAGCTGCTGTACATATAAACACATGCAGGGTTGTGCTTTGATTGCTTTGATCCTCTCTCCTAATAGTTTACTGCAGACTGTGAATCTGGTACAGCTTCCTGAAAAGCCAATTTGGATCTACTCAAAGTGGCTTTTCCGCATAAGGAGACATGAGATAATTTATACAGGACTTTCTGCAACTGTTTGTCACTTTTTTGGTGTTTTTTTTTTTCCTTTTAATCTTACTTTGAAGTTTTAAAGTCATAATTATTATAAAACGTCATCTCTTCTAAAGTCATCATCTCTGTAGTTGAACAGACTTTCAAAAGCCCAGCTGTTTATGTTACTTGAAAAGCTGGATAGAATGTAAGTGATTCTTTCCTCCATTTCCTGTTAATGGTGAAGTAACCCTTCTGTTTTGATTTTGTTTAGGTATGACCGTCTCCTTGAAACATGTTCCATTGCGCTTGTTGGCAAATACACCAAGTTTTCAGATTCCTACGCGTCTGTTATTAAAGCACTGGAGCATTCCGCACTGGCGATCAACCACAAACTTGACATTAAGGTAGAGGAGGGGGGGGTGTGTGTGTGTGTAAACTGCCCCCCACCCCCCAGCTCTCCTTCCATCTACAGTGCTGCCCATCCTAAGGTTTTTTCACAAACCCATGGACAGTGAGGGAGAGTTGATTCAGCCAGTGGACTTGAAAATTGTCCTTGGATTAGGGCATGAAAACATCTGTTGTCAGGCATAAATCAGCTTCAAAGCCAGCCAGCCTTTCATCCTGTAAGATACACAAGGTGTCTCTGTAATTGATGGGAACTCTTCAGCGCTCAGTGTAGCGTACTGAACTGTGATAGAGTGGCAGAGAGATTTGAGGAGGGCACGGTTTGCTTTAATTTCTCTGGCAGTTGTTGAAAGTGGTTTGGTTTTTTTTTTGTGTTTGGTTTTTTTTTTGTGGTACTCCCAGGTTTTGTGATGCTTCTGCCTCAGCTTCATTAAGGCTTTTAGGCTGATTTGGTTGCACAGGTGCTTGTAAGGGTCTTGGTTATAGCTAGATGCTCTGAAGAAGTGAAATACGTATCTGTTGTCAGAAATTTTACTTTAATTTAAATATACTTTTTAAATATCCAATGGTTTCATGACGACGGTGAGTCATGGAAATAGGTGCTTGCTTTATAAGAGCACTGCTCTATGTTTGGGTTACTTTTCAACTTACCAGTTGAACTTCTCAGTAGAGGAGAAAAGAAGAAAAACAAATAAAAGTGGTGAAGGGCAAACCCTGCGTGTGCATCTGTGGGTAGTTCTGACACAACTCTATTTGTGTGGTTCTGCGAGCCCTGCACATGGAGATCTCGCGTTGGGTTAAAGAACTGTTTAGCCTTAAAAAATAAAAAATCGGAGGGAGGACAAAAAAATGGCTGTTCAAAAGGCTTAGCAGACTGCCAGAACATTCAGAAGTTCAGAGATACTGGAACACTGGAGGTGAGAAACTGGAAATTTTGCAAGTTTTTTCCACGTAGCATCGGTTGTACCTCCTTTAATGGAAACAGCCTGTGTTTCGCCGTGTACTATTTGTTCTTTAGCATCTCTTGAAGATGAAATGATGTACACTTGATGAGATAGTGACTCAGATTTTTTTTCTTGCTGTGTGGTTGTTTTTGTCTGCATAGCTGTGTGTTCCCATCTCACTGTGCTCCGTTAAGACTTCGCATTTAATGAGTTTGGGTCTTGTGGAATTCATGGATGTCACAGCAGAGCTGCAGAGAGGGGAAGATAGAAAAAAACCATGGCTTCTGTTTGTGCATTGGTAGTAGGATGGTGGGGGAAAGCAGTTTTGTTGACTAGCAAACAGGAGAGCAGTCCAGAAAAAACACGCAAGTATCCAGTAAGAAACAAATCCAGAACTATCCAGGAGGAATGATGGTATCTTAATTTAATAAGAACTAAGACGACCCTATATTTACGCTCTTGTGGCAGTATCTCATCATCCTTTTTTGGATTTCTTCCCAGTATATTGACTCTGCTGACTTGGAGCCAGATACTCTGAAGGAAGAACCTGTCCGATACCACGAAGCGTGGCAGAAGCTGTGTGGTGCTGAGTAAGACTCTTACACTCTGGCCCTTTCTTCGGAGCATGTCTGATAAACCTGCTGCTATTGACAGCTGGAATTAAGAGCCTCGCTGGAGACTGTTTTCTTAGGCACTGCACCAGCATGCTCTGACGCTGCCCCAAATAGGATGAGGTGTAAAATGGAGAATTGTTTCCAAAGTGAGGGAGTTTGTGAAAGGCAGCAGCAGGGGAGGTGATTGTGCAGGCTTCCTGGGGAAACGGGGTGAGGGGAAATAAGGGGAGGAAAGGATAGGCACTGGCAAAGGCTGCTAAAGCCAAAGAGAGAGGAGGGAAGGGGTAAATGTGGTATGAAGTTCTTTAGGAAGAAAGCATGAGAAGGGCAAAAGCGTTTGCTCAGAAAACAAGAACAAATGGGGCTTGTTAGCCTTCAGGGGTGCAGGCTTTGGGTAACGCTAGGAAAACAAAGAACCTCCTGCAGAATTTTATGTCCTTGTGCCTGCGGCTGGGACAACTTGACACTGCAGCCAGCGACTTCCTCCTGTGTTTGCAAACACGTTTGGTGCAGAGCATGAGAGTCATGCAATGTGAACCGTTCCGGTATCGTAACCTGCACTGTATTTGGGATTTGTCGGGAAGGTGAAATGTGCGTTTATAAAACATTTCCGAGAAAACTCCGTGACACTTTATGTGATGGCTCGTGTGAAGTCACACGGAAACTGCTGCAGACAGACCTTGACACACAGGGCACTTCAAAGCCGTTTTCAGGAGTGAGGCCTTGCAAGTCCAAGATTTTACAGGAGAGAGATGGTTGGGAGGAACCACGCTGGTGAGCCCCATGTGAATGGAATTTTTTCATCCTCATGCAGTGGAGTTCTGGTTCCTGGTGGATTTGGTGTTCGAGGGACAGAAGGCAAAATTCAAGCTATTTCCTGGGCAAGAAAACAGAAAAAACCCTTCTTAGGTGAGAAACGTATTTCATCCGTAAGAAGGAGGAGGTTGAATAACAGCCTAGCTGGTCTGCAGCAAGAGCTCTGATCTTTGTTAGCACATAGAACGTACAATTTTGAAGAAGGCTGAGGAGTGCAGTGATCTGTGCTCAGCTTCGCTGGGTCATGCAGCCATCTTCTGTAGCTAGCTCTGAAGTGGTCGGAGTTGGCTGGGATGTGATGACATCCGTGTAACAAGGGGGTAGGAGTCTTGGAGAAAGTTTCCGAGGAGGCTGTGGTGATCTTGGCGCGGAGAAATACGTGACTGCGTTTAAATGAAATGGACGTAGCGAGAGACTGGAAATGTGTGAGCAGAGTGGATGGGGAAGGGAGGTGTGGAGTAAAACGTGTCAGAACGACTTGGTGCAGAGTGAACAGACCCCTAAATCTAAGTCAAAGCTCTGTCTCACCCAGGTTTGCCTCTGACTCGGGACTGCTCTCTGAAGGGGTGTGTGCTTTGCCACGCGGGCTCGGTGCTCCTTGTCCTGACTTGGTCTGTGTTCTGCCTTGCCTCCCGCAGGAGTTTGTTTAGGAATGCAGTTAGCGGTTGTGGAGTTTGCACGCAGCGTTCTTGGTTGGCAAGGTAATTGCACAGAACTCTTCTTGAGTTTTGGTCATTTCTTTGATTGCTTGAGTAATACCTGTAACTCGTTAAATACCAGTAACTTTTAATTTTTCATTGGTGGGTAGATTTAATTTTTTTTTTTTTTTAGGCCTGTAAAATTCCCCATCTCCTTTGCTAATTTAAAGGCAAAAGAACAATTTCTTTATCCTGTTCAAATAAAAATCAGTGGAGGAAGGCAGAAAACTTTCTATTGCTTAGAGCGAGGCTCAGCTCCTGAATAAAACACCTCGGCGGAGTTGTGCCTGTGTGTGCCAGACATCCTAAATTCACACTACAGCCAGTGGGAGTGAAGCAATTGCAGGGCTGAATTGCTTTCTGGGCTCCACTGCTTGAATTGACTGGGTCCCTGTTGTCAAAACTCCCTTCAGAGTGCTAAATTTAGTTTCTTGGCCTAATTCTGAGTCTTACTAGTAGTGAAGGGAGGGGAAGATGGATTTCTCGGAGTGCTTCTGCTCCCTCCTCCCTCCCCGGCTTTGTTTGAAATACTCTGAGCTGTCGGATGTGTACTTTTCCTGACTGACCCTTGCTTTCGTCGCTGATTGCGCTGGACTAATTGCCCTAAGATGGCAACCTCCAGGCAGCCTCAGAAATTCCTGCCAAGCAGCGCTGAGGGAGGCTGCGCTGGCAGCTCTGCGCAGGTGAGCGGCTCTCGGCTCAGCCGAGGTTGCCGCTTGCCAGGAGCGTGGGGATGAGCTACAGCTGTGCCTGGGGGAGGTCCTGGAAATGCACCTCAGGCTGTGAGGGACTTTGTGTTTCTAACTGAGGAACGTTACGTTGCAGATGCGAACTCGACTGAATTTGATCCCAAAACCGCTCATCCCGTGGTGAGTTCATGACGACTTGCTTGTAATGTCCTTTCTGCGACAGTCTGCTCCGCACGCACCTCTTGGTGCAGTTAAGAGCTTGGATTGTTACGTCTTGTGGCTTTTGTCTTCCATCATTTACTAATCTGAAAAGAAAATGTCTTTGCCTGGTCAACTGTATGGCAGTTGCTGCTTCACAGAAGATTGCAGTGCTTATTATAGGGGAAACACTGGTATTTTGTTGTTGTTTTGTTTTAATTACACATTTTCATAAAAGCATTTTCTAATAGGTCCATAAAAGGCAGTTCAAAAGCTAACTGATTTCACAGAGTAAATTGTAAAGATTTGGTGATATCCAGATTCCACTGCCTAACTGTTTAATTATGATCTCAGAAATTAAATCCTTGGAACATTTGTGGACAGATTTCTGAACCTGCATTTCTTAGGCTGCAGGCTCTGCGTGCCTCGTCCAGCGCCCACCGTAATGACCGCTTCTGCTAGAATTTATAATGCCACTCAAAAGGAAGAAGCTTGATAAATAACTTCACAAGCTGATTTCTTTTTAAAGTATAAGTGATTCTGATTTGGGGATTTTGTTTCTGTAAATCTGTTTGTTCAGAAAATAGCACGGTATTAGTGCGTGGGATCTGTGGAGGCTTTGGCTGAGACCAGTTCCTATGCTGAAGCTTCCTGAATACCTGCAAACCTTCTCCATATTCTGTGCAGCCTTCACTGGAATAACTCAACTGCTTCTGTTGCTCTAACTACAGCGTTCCTTGGGATAGTTTGCTTGTATGGATGTTTTTTTTCCCCGTTATCATTTTTCAGAGTCTGCCTGGGACTGTTATTCCTCCCTCAGTCCCACCTCCCTCTCTGAATGCTTTTCGCAGGTCATAGACATGCCGGAACATAATCCTGGGCAAATGGGTGGGACCATGAGGCTTGGCAAGAGAAGAACGCTCTTCCAAACCAAGAATTCCATCATGAGTAAGGCATCTCTTACCTCTTTGGGAAGTGTTTCCTGGGAATGACATGCAGGTACGGTGGGGATGGGGGAGTGAGACCTGGGAATGCTGAAGCATCATGGAATGGTTGCGGAGTTTTGTTTGAGTGGTGAAATGGAGATGAGTCAATATCATCTGAACTGTTTGGCATTTGCTCTAAGAAATGTCATCTTCCTTTTGCTGTAGGGAAGCTGTATGGAGATCATGATTTTTTGGAAGAGAGACATAGACACAGATTTGAGGTAAAAGTGCTGCTGCAGGTATTGAGCTTTTCTGTGTAATCCAGACACAAGAGATGATGTTATTTCTTGCTTCTGGTCTTCTAGGTCAATCCCGAATTGAAAAAGTGTTTTGAAGAGCGAGGTTTGAAGTTTGTAGGCCAGGATGAGGAGGGAGAGCGAATGGAAGTGGTTGAGTTGGAAGGTGAGCACCTGAGCAATTAGTTTGTGGCTGGAGGTATTTACAGGGGAAAGTGTTCAGAGAGTGACTGAGCAGGTTGTTGTGCGGGACCAGTCCAGGCTCTCTCAGAATGATTCAGCTGTAAAATTACCCTAAAAAAATCCTACCTGCCTGTCCACATAGGGACAAAAGGCAGGGTAGAAGTGACACTTCTCCATCATCAGGGCTTCAAGGTGATCAGTACTTCCATCTGCAGTTCAGCCACAGGCTTAAGAGACCTGACATGAGTATTTTCTGTTTCTCTTAGAGCATCCTTTCTTCGTTGGTGTTCAGTATCACCCCGAATTCCTCTCTAGACCAATTAAGCCGTCTCCCCCGTACTTCGGCCTCCTCTTGGCATCTGCAGGAAGACTCACGCATTACCTACAGAAGGGCTGCAGGCTCTCACCCAGGTAGGCTGAAGGAAGACACCACTCAGAGCTTTCACAGAGCAGTGCTTCTTCCTGCAGGATAAACTGGAGAATCCTCTTGGCACAAGGTTACTGCGGGGTAGCTAGGGGTTATTTGCAGCATCTCTTCTTTCCACTCTTCCTTTGAAACCTCTCCTATTTCCTGAGTTTCCTTTAGAATAACTTTGCCTTATTAAAATGCCTATTATATATGGAATCATTTTAATTCACAAACCTTTCAAATTGATAATGACTCAGCAGTTCTACCAAACCCCGCTGATTGCTGATGCAAAACTGGGTCTACAAAGCTCTTGTGCTCTGTCAAACAAAACATTTCTGAACCCTGCAGGGACACCTACAGCGACAGAAGCGGCAGCAGCTCGCCTGACTTGGAGATAACAGAGCTGAAGTTTCCATCGGTCAATCACGACTGATTCCTGGTAACTTGTAATGACCTCAACCTCCTTCCTTACGGAAAAAATTCCCTGCCCAGTCTTTCCTCCTGCCATCTGAATGTTTCATATTGGTGCCAGAAAACTGGCACACCATGAAACGTGTTGGTGCTCACACATGTGTTCCAGCTGTGCTGAGGGATGCGTAACACCTCCTGTCTGTGTAGCAGATGTGGGTGGGTATTTCCTTAGCAAATGGACACGTAATAAAGTATAAAAATACACGTGGGAGTTGGAGATTAAATCCAAATACAGAAAAAAAAAAAAAAGTGCAATTATAGCACACATGCCTGAAAATGGAGGGAAAGCTGAGCAGGGAGTTACTGGATTTAGAAAGTTTGGTATTTTGGGAGCAGTCTCACCTTTTGAGATGGCCGTTCTCCCCGTCTCTTGATGGAGCAGGTTTCTCTCAAACCAGTGAGCTCTGCGCTGCAGTAGCTGCTGCAGATGTTACGTGGATGCAAAAACTGGATGTGTGTAACTGGATGTATATAATCCAGTCTTGGATGGGGGACACTAAACCCTAGCATTCAAACTTCACCAGCAAAAAAGGTGGGTTTAATTCTGAAATGTGGGAGGTGATTGCGGGCAGAACACCCTTCCCCTCTGCTCTGGCTGGTTGTGGGTGCTGTTTTTGGAGGGGTTAAGCAGCATTTGCGTACGCGCGTGCCGAGGGAGAGCAGGGGTTTATTGCTGAATGCCAGGGGACCAAGGATGTCCAACTTCTCTCTCCTCCCGCTTTCCTTCACATAACAGATGCTTCCAAATTTAACTGCAGAGTGAGAACGGGGGTTAGCACAGGTCTGGCACAGAAGTAGTTCCCCACCCCTGGTCACGAGACTGGGCCTTTGCGGTGCTGAAGACAGCTGGGATGGCTGGGTGTGGGGGTGCTCCCGAGCTGGTACAGCAGCAAACTAAAAGCTGAAGAACCCTCTCTGTCAATTCTCATCCTCCTGAAGACGCTCCGAACTTCTGGCTCGCTGAGGGTATCCAGCGCGCTCCCTAACGCGGCGGCTCTGGGCGCTGCGTTGGTCCCCGAAAGCTTGGAGGCTGTCCCCAAATGCAGCTGTGGGGAGGGTGGTGCTGGCCGGGGCGGTGTCCCCCGCTGGGACACAGCTCAGCTCAGCTGCCTCTTCACAGCTGCAACAAAAGGAAGATTCTCCTTTGGTACCAGCAACGGGGGGTGCTGGGAAGGGGATGAAGTTAATTCTTAGCTCAACAGTGCTTGCTCCCTGCCTTTTATTTCAACATGGACTCCTAGAAGGAGGTTGCTTTCTTGGGGGGGGGATACGCCGGTGTTAACGTTGCCGTGGTGCCCCTGTAAAACTGACGGGCACCTTCTGTCCCGCAAGAGGAGCGTGGGCAGCTCCTGTGTGTTACGTTTGGGGTGACCTGTGTCAGACTCGGACTTCAGCACGCTGTGCGGTTCCCTGTCGGTAATTCCTGCTCCTTTTCTCCGTCTCCAGGTGTGTCTTCGCTGAAGAGAAGAGCCTTCATTAGATTTTCCAGGCATTCCTACAGCAATAGCTTGAACACTGTCAGCTTTGGGCTTTCTTAAGTTATGGTTTTATCATTTTTGTTATGAAATCCTGTCCCTTTATTTCCTCAACTCTTCTATCCTGAGTTTATTTTCTGTGTAGATTCTGGTTATTTCTGGAGAGCTCATTGCAGCACATGCACCTCCACTTCCTTCCGTGAGCACAGTCGTGGAGATAAACAGCAAATTTGGGGGTGGGATTGGCTGTGCTGGGGAGAAGGCAGTTGCACCCTTCCTTTCTGGTGCGTGGCAGAGGAGGTGCACTGCCGTGGGTGCTGGCAGGAGTTTGCATCTTGGACGCTGACAGTTGCGCTGCTTTTCCAGCCTTTTCTGCTCCCTCAGCAGTCTCTGTTGTTTACTGGTGAGATTAGGTGGGTGACACTAGATTTTGGGGGTTGCTCAGTTCTTGAGCTGCGCTGTGCTGCAGAGGATGGGTCTGTTCAGCTTTATGCAGTATTTTTTTTTGGGGGGGACGACATTTTGTTCTATTTTTTTTTTTTTTTTTTTTTTTCAATAGTATTTAAAATGGTTTGGCACTGGTGGTCTTGGTGCATTCATTGCCGGCAATGAACTTTGAACCAGGAAAATCTTCCTGGAGTAGATAATGTGGAACACGATCGGCTCTGGCTGTGATACGCCGCTCTGCAGGGCTGCATTTGACTTGGATCATGTGAAGAAATAAAAAGCAAAACTGTCAGGAGAGCCCATGGGGGCCTCTTCGCCCTTTCCATGCCGGTGTTTGCTGGTGCTGCTGCCTGGGCTGGGAAACTTCAACTCCTTGCATCAAGGGGGAGGAACAGAGAAGACGGAACTGTCCCAGCTGCTGCCTTTAGAAGCTCCCGTTGCCGTTTCCCTTGGACTGAACAGCTCATGGTGCTTTTTTTTTTCGTTGATTGGAAGCGGAGCCTTCCATTGCCTTTTTTTTTTTAATCCAGCGGAGCCGCATGTCCGGCACGCGACACAATACAAAGCGCTGTTTCCTGCGGGAGCGGCTTCACGCTTTGCCTACAGTGTTACCCGGCTTCGTTCGTAGGTGCGTGCGGTCCTGCGACGACCAGCTCGGCTTTGCAGCTCTGGGGTAGGAAACGCACTTTTGCTTTTTGTTTTTCCTGCCTCTTGCTGCAGCGTAAGCCACGCAGTTTTTGGTCTCTGGTAATTTAGAAGAAAGGAAGAAAGTGTCTCGGCTGTGTGAAGCGTCGTGCGCTCAGAATTCAGTTCATTAAAGTTTGCAGAAAGCTGTACGGCTTGAGCCTGGCTGAGTCTGAACTCCTGTGTTATCTTATCCCAAACTTAATTAAACGCTGTCCTGTCTCATCATAAGTGATCTTTTCCACAGCCCCCTCGTGCTTTATTCCACAATTATTTTAAATATATGCTGCAAAGCTGCTTTTAGCCAGGAAGGCTTTGAGCGTTCTTCGTGCGCGCCAGTTAAAGCAGTCTGCAAAAAATTATTGACTCCGTTGAGATGTTCTCTGTCCTGAACAAACAGGGGCCAGGAAAGGGCTGGTCCTGCAGCAGCGGGAGATCATTCCGTGCCTGCAGCACAGGTTTGTTTTCTGTGTCCTGAAAGGCTTTGGTTTGGGCCAAAACTGCGCACCTGACTTGCTCGGTAAATGCGTATTTGTAATAAAATGAGTAGCTGCCCGCAAGCTTGTTCTTCCCTCCACAGCTCCGAGGGAGAAAAAGGCCCAGACTCTCCTGCCTGGTTTTAAATTAATCCCCCGTAAGCCAGAAGAAGTGTGTGAGCTGTGTTTGCAGTGGGTTTCAGCTGTGCGTTTCCAAAGCCTCTGAAATGCTGCGGCTTCCCCCGTGGACAAACCTGGGGCAGCGGCCCTGAGCCTACCGCGGGGCAGAAAATGAGTTTTTAATTAATGACGCTGCGAGCTGCCCGCGGGCCGGTTCGCCCCCTCCTCTCCGCGGCGCGGAGCGATGCTGGCCGCGGGGGGGTGGGCAGAGGTGTGGGGGTGCGGGGCTCCCCGCAGGAGCAGCCCCGGCCGGGGCTGAGTAACCGGCTCCCCCTGCCCCGAGCGGCCCTGGGGACGAGCGTGCGGGGTCCCCCTCACCTGGGCGCGGGGCCCGCGGACCCCTGGGCAGCAGGGGGGGCTCTGGGGAGGAGCGAGGAAGCGCTTTCTGGCTTCACACCCCCCCCGCCCCGCCCCTCACCTGGCCGTGTCCTGGCTGCGGCCGGCAGCTGCTCCGCTGCCCCACGCCGGCTCCGCTGCGGGCAGGGACACGCTCGTTCCCACGGCTGTCCCGGGAGGAGGTGCTGGCTGCGGGGGGGGACAGGGCACGGTGGAGCTGCAGGTCCCCGTCAGCCTGGGCTGGGAGCCTCACGCTGTGGGCAAGTGGTCCGAGGGGCGAGGCTGGCCCAGAGGTGCCCAGCGAGCCCCGAGGCTGCAGGAGAGACCGGGGGTGCTCCTCCCACCCCAGCCCGCCCGGTGCCAGACCTCCAGGAGCAGCCGAGCCCCTTCCCCCCAGCAGCACCCACCTGACTGCCCACCCCGGGGCTGGGTGTCGCTGCTGCCTTCTCCAGCCTCCAGCGTTGTCCCGTCACCGCCCCCCCCGAGCAGGTGGCACAAGGTGGTCCTGGCGCAGCTCGAGCCGGGACCCAAAGCCCAGGCCCACCACACGTGGAGGTGAGACCCCCCCACTCCTTGGCTTCACCCCCCATTTGGGGTGCTGCTGCTGGAGATCCAGCCTGGCCAGGCCCGGGACGCGTGCAGAGCACCCCGCCGTGTGCTGTGGGTGCCCCGGACGCCCTGTGGGGCCTGGCCGGGCCCCTCTGTTGCCCAGCCCCTGCCGCCCCCCCCGCTGTGGGATACGGAGCTGCCCTCTGACAGCTCCCAGGGGCTCCTGGCTGCCCTGCAGCTGCCCAGATGTGGTCACAGCAGTGGTCTGTGCTGGTGAGCAGCGAGGGAGCTGGGGGCTCAGCTGCCCCCTCCCTGCCTTGTGCCCGCGTCCAGCTGCGGGTGGTGATCACCCAACTTGTGGTCACCCACCCGCTGTTCCTGGCCCGGGGGGGGGTGGTCAGTGTCTGTGTAGTGATGGAGCCCCTCCTGCAGCGCTTCTCAGACAGGGATGCTCCCGGGGGAAACCATCCCGGAGAGCAGCGCTCAGCTGCTCCAGATGAAACCAAGCAACGCTCGAGGACAACAGTGACCAGCACCCCATTCCCTGTCCCCACGGCCCCCCCACAGCTGGCCAGGGCCCAGCCACGCACTCCCATCAGTGCACACACCCCGAGCGGGGAGGAACTCAGTTATCCTTTTATTTATAAACAAACCAACGTAAAATAAGTGCGGAGGAAAGCACCGGCTGACCCCGCACGGGGATCTGTCTGCAGCGGGATCGGTGTCGGGTAAAAACGAGGGGCGTCCCGGGGCCGGCGCTGTGAGCGGCTGGACCCCCACCTCCCTCCGACCACCCCAGTGCAGCAGCAGCAACTGCAGCACAGACTTTGCTGTACAACAAAAAGCTTTATTACTTTGGAGGTTGGGGGTGGTGGTTGGTTGTGGGTTTGTATTTTTATTTTTTTATTTTTTTTTTTTTTTGCAACTTTTCCCCTTAGGGGTAAACCTGACCCAGTGCAAGAGACGAGAGTTGTTCGGGGCGCGGGCCCGTTCTGCTGCTGGCCAGGGCGTCAAGGTTGGCAGGGAAGAGCGTGAGCCGCTGCTCTGGATGCGCAGCAGGTGAGCGAAAGACAGGAGGAGGAGGAGGAGGAGGAGGAAGTGCTTGCAGCGGAGATTTCCCCGTCCCAGCCCTTTGGTCAGCGCAGACAGGAGGTGCATGCCGTGGGTGCGCGTGTGGGCCTGCGCCCGGGCCGGCCTCGCCCCGTCAGCCCTTCTCCGGCTCGCCCCACGCCGGGGCAGGTGATGCTCCAGGGGACCGGCAGCCCCCAGCCCTGTCCCCCCCGAGGCTGCCCGGGGCACACGGCGGCGCGGGCTCCGCTCCGCTCCTCCTCGTGCAGCTGCAGTGACGTGTCTGGGACAGCGGGTCACCGCCCAAGTGCCATCGAAAATAAATACATTAGACTGTCTGAAACAAACCGGTGCCCCCGGCCGGGGAAAGCCCTCACACGAAGAGCAACGCAGGGCCAGGTCACCACAGCGGGAGCCTCTGACCTGCCAGGCCCAACGCCCTCTTGCACGCGCCGAGCTGGGACGGACCGAAACCCCAGAGGACCCAGGAGGGCCCCTGGAAGACGAACCTTTGCATTTCTGGCTAAAAAAAAAAAAAAAAAAAAAAAAGGAGCGAAGGATCAGTTGAGTCCTGCAGCATCCAGCCAGCCTCCAACGCTGACCCAGGCCTGTCCTTGCCACGGCTACGCCAGGCCCAGCCACGCTCCTCGGCTCTCCCACGGCTCGCTCCGTGCTGCCGGGCAGCGCTGTGTGCCGCCCCGCGGCCTCCCCCGTCAGAAATAAATATGAAGGCCCCCATCCCCGGCCCGGCACCCCCAGCCGGAGCAAGGCCGGGCGCAGAGGGGCAGGCAGAGCTCGGGAGATGAGGGGGCTCCGAGACGGGCGGCTGGGCTACCCCCGGGTGTGGAACAGGGGGCTGGGGGGGGCATTGCTCTGAGCTTGCCACGGTGCCGAGCGTGGGTCGGGGGCACCGTCCCCATCGCAGCCAGGCTGCCCAGCAAAGCGCGGAGCATTCCGCCTCCCCGGCCCAGCGCTCCTCTGAGGGGACGGGAGCCCAGCGCCGCCCCGAGCAGGCGAGGCCGGGAGCGCAGGAGCCACAGCGAGAGGGAGAGGAGCCGCACGAGCACCCAGTCCCCACGGGCTCTGCCCAGAGCCGCTGCTCCATCCCAGGGAAGCAGGACCGGGAGCCCACGGAGAAGCGCCAGCTGGGCCGCAGGGAGAGCCCCTCCGCTTCCAACACGACGCCCGTGACTGGGTCCGGTGCGAAGCCCCAGGGCCAGGTGCGTGCCAGCCTCCTCCCGAGCGCCCACCGGGGCCTGGCTGCTGGCGCGGGGGCGGGCGGGCGGCTGGACCCCCGCAGCGGGGCCGGGGTGTCGGCGAGGTGTCCGTCTGCGGCGTAAATGGGTGTGTGTGCATGCGTACCTGTCGGCAGGCGAGCGCGGCGGGGATGGGTGGCCAGGAGCGGAGCGTCCAGGATCCGTCCTGCCAAGCGTCCTTTCAGAACTTGCCTTGCTTTAGCTTGTCGATGTGGTAAGTGAGCTTCAGGGCCGGCCCCAGCTTCAGCCCCATGTACTTCATCATCATGTCACTCCGCAGCAAGAGCAGGGCTTTCCCGTCGATCTCCTGCAAGGAGAGGAAAGGTGAGTACCACCAGCCGAGCCCACCTGGATGCCCCAGCCCTTCCCACTGAGCCGGGCTGTGCCCAGAACGCCGACAGCTGGAGCGGCGCAGCTGGGTATGAAAGCAGTGCTGAACTGCAAAGGGTTGCGCGAAACTGCGGCATCCCAGCGCGGGCATCCCTGCATCCTGCCCTGCCTGCAGCACTGGGTTCAGCCCCAGACCCCCACGCGGTGCCGGGAACGCTGCTGGGTGATGAACAGCTGGGAACTTGGTCCAGCTGTCAGCAAATCCTGAAGGGAGGTGGGGAGGAAGGAAAAGAGGGGGATTTCCCTAACAGGGGAAGGATGGAGGCAGCAGCAGTGCAGGGCAGCAGTCTCTCACTCAAGGGCATCGCCATCCCACTGCAGGGGAAACGTCCCGGGCGAGGATGCGCCGCCCTGACAGCAGTCCTGCCGCAACACGCGCAGCCCCCAGGTCAAGGCTGAAGAAGGCGGCGAGACCACAGCCTGCAAACCCACAGAGACTGCCGCCGCGTGCAGAGCAGGTTTCTGGAGTTTCTAAGCAAACTCCCAGCAGCCGGCCGAGCGACGGTGGAGCAGCTCATCTGCAGCAGGGCTGATTTCAACACCGCAGCTTTCCAACGTATCTGGTGCTTTACAGTTGGGGCAGCTGTGCCGCTCCGGAGGAGAGGGATCAGGAAGCTCAGAATAACTGGAGAACAGCTTTGCGCTCAGCATCCGTGAGTGGAAGTTTTCCAGCAGCACTCCTTTCCTTGACCTGGTCCTGGCTTGGCCAGAGCTTTGCAGTGGACAGGTTTCCACGAAGAAAACATCAATGGACTTATAAACGAAAAATAAAAATCACGACCTCTAAAACCAGAAAACCCTGTCCTGTGTCGATGCTCAGGACTCACACGTGGTAAGATCTCCAGTGCCAGGTTTGTGCTGCTTTTGCCTTTTCAGATGAAAGTGAAGCTGTTCCTCAGGACGCCAATCCGGAGGGCTGCCATCCCTCCACAGAGCTGAGCACTCTCTTGCATAATTAAAACATTTTTCAAGTACTAGTCGTTCTAAACCAGAAGTAATTAAAATAAACAAAAAAGAGAGTGTTGTCCCAGCCCAGCCGAGAGCCAGAAGCATCCCATCCATCTCTCCCGCCTGCGGAAGACGGGCATTTTCTCCTGCTGCTCTTCTGACTTCACCACCAGGTACAACACGAACTGACGCAAGGGGCAGAGGGAAGATGAACCGTCTGGCAGGAGCCAGGACGTGGAGCTGCCAAATTTTTTGTAGCTGTAATTGTACAAAGTCCACGCTGTATGTCTGCAGCTACTTTTCACTTAAAGACCTGCACAAGAGCCAGAGCCTTAGGAGAGCCCTTCTTATAGGAAACGGGAGTTTAGCAGCACCACGCTCAATGAATTCCACTTGGAACGTGCTTCTTGCCAGGAGAAATTCGCTACCAGGTGAGTATTAAGACTTCAGGATGAACAAGGTTTTGTGTCTTCAGCACGAGGGTTCAAATCCAGCTAAGAGCTGAGCTCTGTACGCACAAAAGCAGCGGCGCTTGGCACCTCAGCTGGGCTGCCATGTCTTCCCCTCGATGATTTCGGAGTAAGAGGATCCCACGCCCGAACACGACAGGAGCAGGATTTACGAGGATGCTTTTCTTAGCACAAAACCCCAGCTGGTACAAAGTGCTGCCATTCTGCTGGCCTTCCTGGAGTTTTTTTGTGTGATATATATATATAATGAATAAATACACACGTATGTACATGCACACGTGCGCACACGTACATACACACACACACAGACATGCTTACGTGTTTTCGAAAGAGGTCAGCGTGGGGGCCCAGCTGTGGATCTGCTTCTCGTATGAACTGCATCACCTCCTCCACCGTCCAGGACGAGGGGTCGCGGCTGCTCAGCCGCGAGACGTCTCGCGATCCAAGGTACCGATCTGAACCTGGGGGGAATGCGGGAGAGCAGCCGTTACTCCGCGTATCCCCGCGGCACCGCGCCGGCAGTTCTTCACCCTTAGCCTACCACTCATCCTCCTCTCTCACAGCAGTGGCAGAGACAACGGGAAGGGCACGTCCCAGCCGTGCCCCAGCGACTCCTGCAGCGCAGCTCTAGCACCAAAGCCTCGTGCTCTCTCCTTAGGCCTTACTTTTGGGGGCAGCCTTCTCTACCGAGTCCTTCTCCTCACTCCAAACCCCAATTTCCCCTTGTCCTCCTTCAGCTGAGTTTGGAGCCCCGTTCCCACTCCTGCCCATCTGCTGATGCTTCCCAGAGCGCAGAAAACGATCCTCCACTTCCCCTCTCTCCCCACGTGCCGTTTCTGCCCTTGCTCCCCCGCTCCAGACACCACCTCCAGCAACCTGAACACAGCAGAGCTGTTCTATGGTGTCACCAGCTGCGTTTCGGCCGGCCTGAGCCCGTTTGCGCAATTCTGTTCTCCTGAAGCTCCAGCTAGCAGAAGTCCTGCTCCCAGTGTGCCAGCACCAGCACGGCCCGTTGGTCCAGCTCTCTGCCTACGTACCCAGGTGTGAGCGGAGGCAGAAGGGTCAAGGCAGCAGCAGCCTGAGCTTTTGAGAGGCTTTTGTTGGTGCTGTGCACCTAAAATCACAACTTTTTGCAAACACCTGGATTTGCCGTGTCCTCATCTACCGCAACGAACAGCTCTGCTGCCCCTGGCCCTCCTACAGCCAAGTGCCGGCCGCGCGTCTGCTCACCCTCCTGGCCCCCTGCGCCAGCTCCCAGCCTCATCAGGCACTTCTCCACTCCCCGGCCGTCCCGAGCCATCCTCACAGGCTCAGACGCCTGCTTATCGCCCCGAAAGCCCCCTGCCCATGCTTACAAGTCCAGCTCCTGCCTACTCCTTCCTCTCCGCTGCCCTCCAGGTCCACCGAGTCACCAGGCCAAACGCGTGACCCTGCAAGCATCGCCCCTCCGCATCGCCACCCGCCCACCTGCCGCGTCTCCAGAGCTACGGCTGAACAGCGCAGAGGCCGCTCTCTGGCACTTGCTGAGGTTAGAAAGGTGTAACTGGAGTTAGAAAAGCCCTTCGTTGCCACATTTACAATCGGAGGGCCGGCTTCTTCACGCTCTTACCCCCAGAGCTAAGCCTACGCAAGGCAGAGGAACCGCCCTGGGTGAGGCTAGAGGGCTGGTGCAGGTGCCTGTATCCTTGCAGGCGACAGTCTCTGGAGCTCCTGCTGTGGCTGGATGAATTGACAGAGTTCAAGGCAGAGTCCATGGGGTCCAGGCGAGGCTCCAGGGGCCCTGGGAGGCCATCTCCCAGAACAAAGGTTTCACCTGGAACGCACCAAGCTGCAGTCAGTGCACCCGAA